>CAJVRI010001095.1:0-165000 GCA_911649635.1 Poeciliopsis gracilis | reverse complement strand
GATCCAGATGTTCTCTGTACCTTCAGGCTCAGATCCAAACCTGGTTTTCCAACAACCTGAAATGTCCTGATGAGTTTTGCTGTTTGAGATCAAACTCAGCCGTCAGCATCGGCCTGAACGCCGTGCCGCTCCGTCTCGCGTTACCTGAAGGTGTAACGCGAGACGGAGCGGCACTAACCCTAACCCCAGGGGTCCGTCCTGGGCCCCGTCGTGGTTTCGCTGTGCTGGATGGCTCCTTTAGTTGATGGAACTGAACTGCGAGAAGGCGGGCCACACAGGGTCAGAACCACATCTTGGTTTACGCTTCAGTTTGCATTGCAGTTATTTCTTAATTATATTATTTTCTAATCTTACAACGTTCATATGGAGTGAACACACATTCCCACTGCAAGGTCAAAATTCTGCTATGCTGTATTAATATTATTTGTTTGAGTTGCCCAGAGTTTGGCTCCCTGGACGGCGAAGGGCCGAGGTTCCTGAAGGGCCCCATTGACGAACCACAGGCTTCATGCTGGGGGTATTTCATTGGCTGTAAGGTGGTGGCCATTTTCCCGCCCGATTATGTTCTTATGGTTGAGCTAAACCTGCGACAGACTGGCGACCCGACCAGGCGACCCGACCAGAATACTCAACCAGGCGACACCCGACCAGGCGACCAGGAGACCCGACCAGGCGACCCGACCAGGCGACCCGACCAGAATACCCAACCAGGCGACCCGACCAGGCGACCCGACCAGAATACCCAACCAGGCGACCCGACCAGGCGACCCGACCAGGATACCCAACCAGGCGACCCAACCAGGCGACCCGACCAGAATACCCAACCAGGCGACCCGACCAGGCAACCCGACCAGAATACCCAACCAGGCGACACGACCAGGCGACCCGACCAGGCGACCCGACCAGAATACCCAACCAGGCGACCCAACCAGAACTCAACCAGGCGACCCGACCAGGCGACCCGACCAGGCGACCCGACCAGGCGACCCGACCAGGCGACCCGACCAGGCGACCCGAACCAGGAGACCCGACCAGAATACCCAACCAGGCGACCCGACCAGAATACTCAACCAGGCGACCCGACCAGGCGACCCGACCAGGCGACCAGGAGACCCGACCAGGCGACACGACCAGGCGACCCGACCACCCGCCTCTTGCCCAGAACGCAGCTGGACAGGCAACAGCTCCTCCTGACCCACTGGGGACCAGGTGTTAGAAAATGGACGGATGTTTTAGCTAAACCAGAATTTAAATCCCCTCATGTGTCATTTCAGGTGAAGTCAGTTTGTCTCTGAGTTTAGTATTTTGCATTGACCTCTTTTATTCTCATTGTTATGAAAATCATTGTTCATACTTTGGGGTAAATAAAAACCAATTTTAAAATCAACACCCGTGTTCTGCATTCTGTTTGGTTCCAACAAACTAAATCAATCGTCATTCTAATGGGAAGCGTCGGCCCACTGCTGGCTCGCTGCGGCTGGGTCGGTTCCTGCTGTAGCAGGATGTAGTTCAGAGCGCCCAGCAGGGGGCGCCCAGCAGGGGGCGCCAGTGTGGGGCGGCCTGGCCCAGGGCAGCGAAGGCTACTATGCAGTAGCTCAGCACCATCAGAGGGGAATGACTGAAGCTTTGGAGTCCTCTGGACTTGATAGAGCGCTATACCAGTCCAATTAGCATTTAGCATTATGTCTGGTAGGGTAGGATGGGTGGGTGGATCCTCCAGCTGTAGCCCCCCTGACAACCCCCTGACCTTTCCCTGACCTTCCCCTGACCTTCCTCAGTCTCAGCAGGCTCTCTAAGCCGCCTCCATGTTTTCCTGTGAAACGTTTAAAGGTCAGAGAGCTGATTATTTGAGCCTCTGGACCTGCGTGACCTGAGGAGCCGCGGCGTCTTCCAGCCAGATGTGCAGCTAAAGACTCTGGAACAAGCTGCCTCTTCATACTTATTAGCCTTTTACTCGCATTGCTTTTTATCTGCTTTATTTTCTTAATTTTATTGCTCTGTGTTCTTTCCTGCTTGATTTTGATGACCTTGTAAAGCGCCGTGGTTAACGTTGTGGTTTGGAAATGTGTTCTTTGTTCCAGAGCCGTTTGGTTCAGCTAAGAGAAATCTGCAGCAGATGAAGACATCTGGAAAGCTTCGGTTCCTTTGGGTTCACGTGGCAGGAGGAGCCGCGAGTCGTCTGGACCGGAACCGGATTATTCTCCAGGCGGCTTCTTTCAGCCAGGAACCAGGAAGTCCCTGGAAAGGTC
Source organism: Poeciliopsis gracilis (assembly GCA_911649635.1). Taxonomy (NCBI): domain Eukaryota; kingdom Metazoa; phylum Chordata; class Actinopteri; order Cyprinodontiformes; family Poeciliidae; genus Poeciliopsis; species Poeciliopsis gracilis. Next base: position 162,751 of record CAJVRI010001095.1, on the reverse strand, counting down.
AGAGGTTGGCCTGAACCTACTGGGAAGGTCGAAGGCTGATGATTTGTTCTCCTCTCTGGATACTGCTGGACCCCACATGGTATGGAGATGACCTTTGACCCTTCCCTGGAGAGCCTCAGTTGTCCTAAAGCTCAACTGGATAAAATGGAAACTGCTGCTGACGACGGCCAGACTGCAGACCGGATGATGTCACGAAGCGGTCCGGCTCATTTTCCAGTAAACACCACCAGCTGCCCCCAGCTCCGGGTTTTCCCAGAATCCTGCTGGTTCTGGTTCCGGTTCTGATCGGACAGTGTGACACACTGACCTCAATCTGCAGCTCCTTTGTTTTCTGGAGCCGCTTTGTTCTGGCGCTCTGCAGGTGGTCACATGACCCCCGCCCGCTCCGGTTCCGGTCGGGTCCGTTTCATCACAGCGGCTTGTGAAGGCAAAGGACAAGGAGCCACGGTGCGCTGCCATGATCCAGACCCATCAGAACCTCTGTAGAACCTCCATCCAGCCAAGAGGCCAGCCGGTTCCCCTCAGTCAGGCCCAGGATGGAGGTGGTAGAGGTGGCATCATGCTGTGGGCCGGGATGCTCTGACCTTCTAACCCTAAAAGTCCAGCAAGGATTTCAGAGCCTCTGCAATCAGGATCAGGTGCAAACACACAACAAACGCACAACAAACGCACAACAACAAACGCACAACAAACACACAACAAACGCACAACAACCACCCAACAAACACACAACAACCACACAACAAACGCACAACAACCGCCCAACAAACACACAACAACCACCCAACAAACGCACAACAACCACCAACAAACGCACAACAAACACACAACAAACGCCACCCAACAAACGCACAACAAACGCACAACAATCACCCAACAAACGCACAACTACACAACAATCACCCAACAAACACGCTACAAACACACAACAAATGCGCTACAAACGAGCAACAAACGCATGAATGATGCAAACGAACTGAAAAACAACCTGATTTGCAGAAACAAACGCAGCACAGAGTAAAACTGAGCAGCACTTTGTCCAGATATCAGCCCAGGCTGAAGGTCTATGAGGCATCGGCTAGCATGGGCTGCTAGCATGGGCTGCTAGCATGGGCTGCTAGCATGGGCTGTTAGTATGGGCTGTTTGCATGGACTGCTAGTATGGGCTGCTAGTATGGGCTGTTAGCATGGGCTGCTAGTATGGGCTGCTAGCATGGGCTGTTAGCATGGGCTGCTAGTATGGGCTGCTAGCATGGACTGCTAGTATGTGCTGCTAGTATGGGCTGCTAGCATGGACTGCTAGTATGTGCTGCTAGTATGGCTCGAGTCCTGGCCCCTTTTCTTCCTTGATGCCTGGGAGCCTTTGATCCAAAATGGATTCTGATCCGTTTTGGATTAATAGGTCAGAACCACGTGGGCCGGCTGACCCCCAGCTGTGGTTTTGAATGACCACAAAGTGTAAATTAATTTATTAATATAAGAAGAAAACGGTGAGAAGAAGTGGCAGGAAACAGGAAGTGGAGAGGGAAGGAAGCTACTGAACGCTAGCGAGGCTAAATTCAGAGATTCTGGATCCAGACCGGATCCAGCAGAGCAACACAATATCAGCAAACGTTAAGCTAGCAACAGGAAGGCCATTAACAGTGCCTTGTCGAGTCACAGCAATGTCCAGAACTCTAAAAACTGTTCCTGTGATCTGGCTGCGACCCAAATGGAGGATCTCAGCAGAACCGCAGCGCCGACGGTTGGTTGAAAACCAGGAAAGCAGCTTTTTAATAGCAGAAAACTGCTGGTCAGGCCAGAAATGTTCACAGCTCTTCTGCGCCGGTAGCTGAAATGTCCCAGGAGTCCAGGAGACCAGTCTGAGTGCTGGGAACGCTGGTGAAACTGGAACCCAGCAATAGGAAGGAAGGAAAGCTGAGTTTTACTTCTGTTCTTAATAGTAGCTGCTCCCCCTAGTGGCCTGGAGGTCTAGCGGAGTCAGTTGCTCCTGTCATCGTGTTTCATCTGGACGATGAAAAACAGCGGCTGCTGGACTCACATGTCCCCAATAATGGACACAATGCTGCACCGTTGGATGGGTTTGCAGGACGAGCCTGAAGTCTTTGGTTCAGTGACAGGAGGAGGAACGGCTTCATCAGGATGGATTTTGGAGCCAGAAGCTTTAAATAAGCAGCATTTCTCTATAGATTACATATTTAGATATCAATCTTAATATGAGGGGGAAATGACTGCAGCACATGGAGAATCTCTCATTTGAGGATTTACAGCCGTTTTAATTTTTCCTAAATGTTTCAGCTAAAGAAACAATTTCATAACAAACCATGAAAACCAGCAGGAACAAAATAAGGAGCTGAATGGCTAATACTTGAATGATTATTATCATTCAAGTATTAGCAGCTGGTGCTAAAATATTAGCGGTTTTAGCATCAGCTGCTAGCAGGGCTCGAATCCTGGCCCCATTTATCCTTGATGCTCCAGGAGCCTTTTGAGTTTTTCTTTAGTCTTTGCATCAGGAGGTTTGTGTCCCTCAACAATAATATGCAGCTACATATAACTTCTACATCCAGAGGTGCTAACATAGAAAACTGATGTAGAGTGAACCCTCTGAGCTTTTTGATCAGTCTGTCGCCGAGTTGTTAGATCAGGGGTCACCAACCTTTTTGAGACTGGGAGCAACTTCACGGGTACAGAGCAACACGAAGGGCACCTGTTTGAAACAGTCTTTATAACTATATATGATATTACTGCCTGATCATATAGCAGCTGTGGTTAATTGCTATTATGTGATCAGAGGTTTTTAGCTCACAGAGTTTTAACTTTGATTCCCTTTTGGAGTTTCTCTGTGATTCTAAACTGGCAACAAGTGACTGAAATAAACAAAAGCAAACTGATGGATTGTTGCAGTAAATGTTCCTTTAAATAAAAAAGTAAAGAATAGTTATAGTTTTATTATCTCACCATCTGTTCTATTAGCACAATTGTGGTAAATAAAATATCTTTTGTGTCAAAAGATATTATACACACACAGCTGAGTCAGTCTGAGGGTTGAGGTGGGGAATCCCAAAGCCCAAGTCTTATTGGTCAGTTTGCTTTTGTTCATTTCAGGCTTTGAGTTTTTCTTCAAGTTAAAAATGAACGAGTTGGGTTTGAACCTCCCGTTGTTCTACGTTCAGCCTGAGCTTCTGACAGTCTGCGCGGTTCTGGCGGGTCGCCGGTTTATTCGCTTTTTTCCTGGTTTCGCGAACCGAACAGCTGACGGGTCACCCGCTGGCTGACACCAGCAGATGTGGAAAAATAAAACTATCACTGCACCTGACCTGCAAGAGCACAAGAACCTCTCCAATGCACAATGATCAGCACAAGCCTAAACCACAAGAGCAGCGACTGTTTTTCCAGACGACGCTAAATAATAAAGACATGAAGCGAAGCCTCTCCATGAGGTTCACGGAAAGAGGACGCTGCTGGTTCCAGGTTCAGGTGTTGCGATCGCGCTACGAATAAAATGTTTTGGTACAATTATTTATTTTTCCTTCACAGTTTTGTGAATAGAGTGGGTTAGGGTTAGGGTTAGGCGCCTGCAGTAGCAGGCGCTGCTGCTGCAGGCGCTGCTGCTGCAGGCGCCTGCGCAGTTCTGAACTTTAACAGCAGGAAAGAGTTTTATACATAAAGCAATTTATTTTAAACGTTTTCATCATTTCCCTCGTTTGAACTCTAAATATAAACGTCAAACGTTATTACTTCAATTAAAAAACATTTAATTAAATTATTTTTGGGTAGTGCTCCCTAATAATAATGGCTATTTTAAGGAGTCGCTCCGCGGGCGACTGAAAAGGTCCCTGCAGGCGACCGGGTTGGTGACCCCTGTGTTAGAGGTTAAACTGAAGTAGCACGGCCTATTTAATAAAATAGCATAAGATTTCTTATTTCAGAACTTGATAACCTTTGACCTTCTGTCCTCTGGCCTGTTTAACAGCTACAGTCTCAGATCAACTCAGCCTCCAGCAGCAACTTTCTACCTGCTGGGGAAACAAAGGTCATATCAGCTTTGCATTGGGTCAGATCACATGATGACAGTGATCATGTGATCTGATTAAATTAATATGGTTGTTGCTGTTCGGTGTTTTAAGACTTTGTTCAATGGGCCCCTTTTTAACTTTGAGCCCGCGGCCCTCCAAAGGGCTCTGCACGGCCCTGCATCAGTCTGACATGTTTGTCTCGGCACAGCTGATCCTCTCACCTCATGACAAGTCCTGGACGATTGGTCAGACACAGGAAGCTTCCCTTGTCCAATCAGTGGACGTTTATGAACAGGGATAGCCCGTCCCGTCTGAACCGTGGAGGTCTGTCCTCTCTGGAGGACGTTTTTGGACCGTCCCGTCTCGGTCTCAGACCTGCTTTTGGGGTCCAGAGCTGTAAATCTGCATCTCTGCTGTAACAGTTCCTGCTGAAGGACTGGGACAGATGTTTTCCATGTGAGGATGATTTAAGACACTTTCTGCGTTGGGTTACATCAGATCTCGTCCAGTTATCAGTGGGACAGATGTTTCCACTGATGGGAGAATTTTAATGGTTCTCTTTATGGCTTACAGGCCGCGGCGGGACGGAGCTGGCTGCCTTCAGATCCCTTGTTCTCTGCTTGTTTTTCCTTCTGGTTGTCCTCATGCTTCTGCACTGCCAGCTTGTTAATGTGCATCATGTTAATGTGCATCATGTGGACTCCGCTCAGATCTCTAGGAGGAAGCAGCAGGAACGTTTTGGACGCTGCAGCTTCCCTCTGAGCAGAACTTTAAACGCAAACTGAACATGAAGAACCTGATCAGAGAGCAAACGGCCTTTCAGCCTGATGTCGTCTTCATGCTGGACGTGTCCTACTGCTGGACGTTTCCTACAGCTGGGCGTGTCCTACAGCTGGACGTGTCCTACAGCTGGACGTTTCCTAATGCTGGACGTGTCCTACTGCTGGACGTGTCCTAATGCTGGACGTGTCCTACAGCTGGACGTTTCCTACTGCTGGACGTGTCCTACTGCTGGACGTGTCCTACAGCTGGACGTTTCCTACTGCTGGACGTGTCCTACAGCTGGACGTGTCCTACTGCTGGACGTGTCCCACTGCTGGACGTGTCCTACTGCTGGACGTGTCCTACTGCTGGACGTGTCCTACAGCTGGACGTGTCCTACTGCTGGACGTGTCCCACAGCTGGACGTGCCCTACTGCTGGACGTGTCCTACAGCTGGACGTGTCCTACTGCTGGACGTGTCCTACAGCTGGACGTGTCCTACAGCTGGACGTGTCCTACAGCTGGACGTGTCCTACTGCTGGACGTGTCCTACAGCTGGACGTGTCCTACTGCTGGACGTGTCCTACTGCTGGACGTGTCCTACAGCTGGACGTGTCCTACTGCTGGACGTGTCCTACAGCTGGACGTGTCCTACTGCTGGACGTGTCCTACTGCTGGACGTGTCCTAATGCTGGACGTGTCCTACTGCTGGACGTGTCCTACAGCTGGACGTGTCCTAATGTTGGACGTGTCCTACAGCTGGACGTGTCCTAATGCTGGACATGTCTTTCATATCTTGAAAAGTTAAATGTACATTAAATTATGATCCATGTAAATATGTTGTTTCATGAAACACGGTGAAAGTGATTTTCAGAATCGTTTCTATCAAATCAAAACATTTTGCTCTTTATTCAGAAAACGCCAAAACAACAAACACATGAAAAGTGTCAGAGTGAAAGTCTCAGTGTCAGTGACAGGAATTGGCATCAAACTTTGTGAAGTTCGGTCCAGTTTCTAGTGTCGGCTCACTGGAACATTCAATATGGCCGACGCTGCGGCGTATCGCGGCGAAGGCCGACCCGCTCCGTGTTCATGTCTGTGTCTGGAGCTCAGGGAGATCAGCTGATCCAGAGGAGCAGCAGTGCATTCTGGGTAGCAGATCAGCTGGATGGACCTGGAAGACGGACCGGCGCCGAGGGTTCTGACGTATGCGTGCGAGTCCGGCGTTGAGCGGCTCGCCAGAACCCAAAGGGTTGGACATTCTCTATCAGGAGTCAGAACGACGGCATTTCATCAGGCTGACCTTTGACCTGTGTGGCTGTGAAATGTTTCCTGGACAGTAATTAGATCAGAAGCTGCGTTAGGTCACGATGTTCCTCTGTGTCCCGGTGCGGATCAGGACCCGAGTGCCGCCGGTTCCAGGCGCTGCAGGCTGTTTGTTTGGCTCTTCCAGATTTCACAGAGGACGCGACCCGATTCTCACCGCAGAGAGCGTTGATCTGAGAGGGGCCCAGAGGGGAGGGGCCCCGGGCGGAGGGGCCATGGGGGGAGGGGGTCCGGGGGGAGGGGCCCCGGGCAGAGGGGCCATGGGGGGAGGGGCCCCGGGGGGAGGGGGTCCCGGGGGGGAGGGGCCCCGGGGGGAGGGGCCATGGGGGGAGGGGTCTTTAATTAATCACAATTAATCAAAAACTATATTGACAAAATCAGCAACATTTTGAATTAAAAATCTTTTGCTGCTAAATTATGGAATAAATTTATTTATAGTTTTAACATTCAGCTTCTCCATCAAATTGGAACAATTTAACGTGAATGTGACATTGTATTGTACAGCAGCTTTTTTTGTTTCTTTTTTTTCTATTTTCTCTTTGGAGGTTGGGGAGGGAGGGTTTGTTTTGGTTCCTCTTCCTTATCATATACTCATGTAAGATGACAGACAGCACAGTGTACAATGTTCTATTTTCTCTGTTTGTGAAGCACAAAACTAATAAAATGTTTAAAAAAAAAAAAGATTGGAACAAAGTTCATCTTTCCAGAGTTTCTCTGATTCGACTTTTTTTGAAATGTGGATGCTATCATTAGCATTAGCTGCTACCTGTTAGCATCAAGACGCTACTTTAGGCTAGCACTGATGGGCCAACTGCTTTTAGCTCAACTTGAACACAACAGTAGTGTTTTCCATTTTGAAGCTTCAGCTGTGCATCAGATTTACAGCCCTACCAGAAACACAGAAATACAAAGGTTCCACCTCTGGACTTTTGGATATGAAAAATAAAAGTAACTGCAAAACTTTAACATTAAATTTCTATGGAATTAGTTAACTGCAATCATTGTGTAAAAGTTTTTTTACTTTTTATATTTTTGAGGGTTACGATGTTTTTGAGCTTAAGTTCTGATTCTGCTTGAAAACCAGGAGGTTGCAGGCTGATGACACTTAGATCAAGCTGTGCTGAGTGGCTGTGATGATGATGATGATGATGGTGATGATGATGATGATGATGGTGATAATGATGATGATGATGATGGTGATGATGGTGATGATGAAGAACAGGCTGTCCCGTTCTGACTGGCGCTCCTGGTGTCTCTGAGTCCAGCTGTTTTCCAGCAGCAACAGCAGAACCAGAACCAAACTGGATGAAACTGGAAACAATAAACCACCAGCTGAGGAAGAGGAGGAGGAAGATCAGGCTGAACTTTTCAGGTTGGAAAGTAAAACTTCAGAAAAATCAAAAGGATTTTTCTTATGAGCTGCAAAGGAAATCCTTTCCTCAACACGACATCCCAAATAATCCAGCATAAATGATTCTACATTCCCTGGTTTCCCTTCTGGAGATCCGGTCCGTCGTCAGCAGCGCCGCGACGCGCCGCCGTCAGAAACCTCATGGCTGCAGCAAGGCGTGGCTGCTGCAAGAGGTCCTGGGTTCAAATCCCGGCCTGTGTGTAGCAGAGTGTGTGTAGCAGAGTGTGTGTAGCAGAGTGTGTCTTCACATCGACGTGGCCTGTGCGATTCTCTCTCTCTGGTTCTGCGGGTGAAACAATCTCCAGTATGCACAGACTCCGTGAGGACGGACGTTTGTTGATGTCCGTGTCTCTCAAGAGGATCTCCATGGAAACCGCCTCAGTCTGGTCATCTCGTACTTCCTGTCTGGACGTTGATATTTAGCCATCCAGTTCAAACCAGTAAAACCTGAAACACCAGCAGGAAGTAACCAGCCCAGATAGCGGCGCAGTCTGACCCTGGGCCGGGAGGAAACGTCTCTTCCTGTTTCTAGGTATCAAATCAATAAAGTTCTATCTGGGTGAACATCCTGTCTGCAGCTTGCTTCTTGATCTTTTATCTCCCTCCATGATGCTGCAGAATCCCTCCTTGGTTTGACCCAAATCTCTCTGATCCTGTATTCCTGGGGTTTTTCCCTGCTCTGCTCCTCATCAGGTCTTCCCAGTGAAGCTGCTGTCCGCTCGTCATGTTGAAGACCACGGCATCCTCTGGACTCTGCTCCGGTTTCGTCTGGATTCGTGAAGCTGCATCCTCCCACGACCAGGTGACGGATGAAGCTCAGACTCTGTTTCTGTGTTTGTCTTGTTTCTAAAAACTTGCAGTTAATTTTGAGGCCTCTGAGCTCCAGCTGAGAAGTTTGGGGAGATTCTGGACTTCATTCTAAAAATTAGCAACTTTTTGTGTTGAAAACCCTGTTTTTCTTCAGGGACTAAGACATGTTGAAGGTCAGGGTTAAACTTCATTTCCTTCTCTCAGACCTGGAGGCCCACGGCATGCCGGGTCCACCGCAGGCACCGGGTCGGCTTCTCCTGAGCTAAAGCTGATCTGGGACACGTGGGGGCCGGATGGGAAACGCTGCTGGGATTAAGGGAAAGAGGTCAGACCTGCTCCGGGAGTCGGCAGGTGATCCAGTCAGGGGAAGATGGGCGACGTTGTGCTGACCGGTCGCCGACGGCAGCAGCAGGTCTGGAGGGAAGTGCAGGACTCCTTCCCGGATCCGGGCTGCTCTCTGATTCCGGCCTGTTTGTTTGACTGAAACCTGAGTCAGTTGAACAAGCGGGAACAAATCATTGAGCCGTGAAGGTTCTCTCAAGTCAAAGATAAATAAACAGACAGAAAAACCTGTTTTGATGCCGAGGACATTCCGTTCCCAATCCTGAAGTCGATGCAGGATCAGTGCAATCGGGGTGCATCGGGTCCAATGAGGACACGTTTGGAAGGAAAAGACATTATTCCAGAATGGAGCCGTATTTTATCCTTTATATCATTTCCATTCCTTCTCCTGCCTGCAGCCGATTCCAACAGGTTGAGGAGGAGACGGATAGCAGCGGAGTGCATGGCAGACCTTCATCCTGCTGTGAACTTTGACCCTCCAGAACCCCTGAATCCAGAACCAGCTGGTTGAACCTGAAGGACAGAGGTCAGTCCGGAGAGCCTTGGTCTGCCTCCCAGACATTCAGTCTCACTTCAGTGATGCATCACAGTTTGCCTCATGTAGCTGTTAATGATCGTTTATTATTGCAAACCAAACTTTTAGTATTCATTTACTAAAATATTCTATTCTATTGTTATTCTTACGATTAATTTAGCATGCAACTAGCTAGTGTACAACCGGCTAGCGTGCAACCGGCTAGCGTGCAACCGGCTAGCGTGCAACCTGCTAGCGTGCAACCGGCTAGCGTGCAACCTGCTAGCGTGCAACAACCGCTAGCGTGCAACCGGCTAGCGTGCAACCGGCTAGCGTGCAACCTGCTAGCGTGCAACCGCTAGTGTACAACCAGCTAGCGTGCAACCTGCTAGCGTGCAACCGGCTAGCGTGCAACCTGCTAGCGTGCAACCTGCTAGCGTGCAACCGGCTAGCGTGCAACCTGCTAGCGTGCAACCGGCTAGTTGGTAAAATCCTGATCAATGAGCAATAAGGATTCAGATCAACAGACTGAAACAGAACTTCAAGACTAACGGACTCAATAATAAAAAGGAAAAATCAGCAAAACAAATTACACAATGACGTCATGACTGAGCAAGGAGGAAGAGGAGCAGCAGACAGGGTGATGAAGGCAGACCAGGACCAAAGCTTCAGAACCAGGAAACCTGAGCATCAGAGATTGGAACCCGCCGCTCGGTTCTGGTGCCTGAACGTTGTCACAGAATATAAGAACCGCTCTTCAGAAATGATGTGGTATGAAATGATCTGAGACTCTGAGCCACGGCTCGGTCTGACTGACGCGATTCCAGCCATGTTCAGGTCCAACAGAACAGAACCGGGCCTGTTCTATTGAACGGTACCGCTGGTTCTGCTGGAGGGGAGGGGAGTTTTTCTGCTGCTGGGATCTGACAGAAGATTAATCTGAATGAACTGAAATCATTTTTTGTAAAGACGACATGTGTTGCCCTGCGACAGACTGGTGACCTGTCCAGGCGACCTGTCCAGGCGACCTGTCCAGGCGACCTTGCCATGCGACCTGTCCAGGTGACCTGTCCAGGCGACCTGTCCAGGCGACCTGTCCAGGCGACGCCGCCTCTCGCCCGGCTCGCAGCTGGAGAGGAACCAGCACCTCCCGACCCCGTTAGGGAGAAGGGTGATCAGAAAATGGATGGATGGACATTTGTTGTGAAATGTTGCACCATCAATAAAACTGGAGTGAATATTTGATCAGCTGTTCCAGCAGGATCGCGGAGGACAGGGACAGAAGACCAGCTGGGACTCTTCTTGTCCTCTGAAGCAGAGTGCTTTTATTTTGTCTGACCGCAGCCTGAAGCAACTTCCTGTTCCTCCCAGCTGCTGTCCAGCAGTAAGTGGGTCTCTGCTTTTGTCCCGTCTTGGGGTCAGACGAGTTCAGCTCTCTGAACAAAGAGTCGTGTCAGATTTTCCGAGAGCTTTCAGCTGCTGCTCCTCTCAGCAGGTGCTCCACCTTTCATCCTCCTAATGTCGCTTTTCCTCGCTGCAGAGAAACGGAGCAGACTTACTGGAAGGTTCAGGAACGACGTGTTGAAGTTACAGCTGCTCCCTGTTAACGTGCAGGTAGAGACGACATGATGAAACCTGACATTTCTTCTGCTGGGGAGAAAATATATAAAACGTCTCTAATGAAAGACAGAAAGCGGCAGAGAGGCTGTGAGGGGCAGGACAGCAGCTTCCAATTGTCCTCCATGAGACAGCCGAGTCCTCCTCAAGTCTGGACTACAAACTGCCGGCCTGGACGCAGGACGTCGTCTGGGACAAGCTGGAGCCTCTGGACACAGTTCAGGCAGGAAAGAAGAAAGAAGCGGGGCTTCGCTCTGTGCATCACCAGCACCAGGCGTCGCCTCACCCTTCAGGCGATGCGTCGCTTTTTATCAGTATGACGTTATATTTTTATACATCTGGAACTGTAATAGCAAAGTGGACAAGCCAGGGTCAGGGTCATGATTGGCCGGCAAGCACTGGAGGAAGCATCTATAAAAAGGTCTCAGCCACGGCGGAGCACGGCGGCGGCCACATCATGATCCGGGGTTACCTCCTCAGGAACTGTCAGCATCTAAGCGTCACAGGAAATGATTCAGCCACCAAGCAGGAAGTCACATGATGTCCTGCGGTCAGATTTAAAGATTCCCCCGGCGCCTCGTCTCTGCTCTTCTCCTCACAGGTTCCGAAATCAAAACGCTTCATAAAACTTTTTTTTCTGAGTATTTTCTCATTTGAAACCCAGATGCTAAAAGCTCTGCTGAGGGACACAGTGACACCTAGTGGAGCAAATGGCAACTAACAGGCACTGAAGGCCAGGAGGGTTTGGATGTGAGGAAGAAGCTTCTGGACTTTGATCATTTTCTGTTGCTCAGACCTGCTGGGGGACAGATGGGGACAGGTGGGCCCCTCGGATGGGGCCCTTCAGAGCAGCAACTTCCTCCAGCCAATCAGCTGCTCCTCCTTTCTGCACACCAGAGACGTGATCAAAGCTCCAATCAGCAGTGAGGCTGGTCAGATACCAGTGTGTGTGTGTGTGTGTGTGTGTGTGTGTGTGTGTGTGTGTGTGTGTGTGTGTGTGTGTGTGTGTGAGTGTGTGCAGATTAAATACAGCCTGTAGCCCCTCCCCCTGCAGCCTCTATATATTGAGCAGTGGAGCTGGAGGGCTGCACTCTCCTGCAGACAGTCAGAGAGAGAGGAGTGTGTTCAGCAGAGAGAGAGGAGTGTGTTCAGCAGAGAGAGAGGAGTGTGTTCAGCAGAGAGAGAGGAGTGTGTTCAGCAGAGAGAGAGGAGTGTGTTCAGCAGAGAGAGAGGAGTGTGTTCAGCAGAGAGAGAAGCGACGCTTGGAACACGATGGATGATTACAACCTTCCCTTCTGGATCTACCTGGCCGCGGTGACAGTGTTTGTGGGCGGGGCCATGAAGAAGATCCTGGCGTCCCACCTGAGCGCGGGGCCCACCCTGGTGGCCTGGCTCGGGGCCACGGTTCTGGTGGAGCGGCTGTGGGCGTTCTGCCTGCCGGCCGTGCTGCTGCTGGTTCTGCTGGCCGTCGTCTGCTGCGTCCGCTCCGGCTCCGGCTCCGGGACCGGCCCGCCGCCCGGCCCACACACGGAGGGCAAAGCCGTCTTGATCACAGGTAAGGGGAGGCTCCGCCTCCTTCCTCAGGTGCGTCAAACTCTGAGAAGCGAGCTGAGAGCAGAACGCGTGCGGCGGCTCCCTGCTGGGAGTTTATGTCTGAGACGCTGCTGCACAGACCTGCAAGGAGCCCATAGCAATAAAAAGGTCAAAGGTCAGAAAAATGTGGAAGCACTGCTTTAGAAAGTTGTTTGGTAAGTTTCCTGCAGGTTCCAAATAAAAACCACAAACACAGTTTTTCACTTTCTCTCCTCAAACAAAATCTCAGTTTGAATTTATGGAGAGAAGCAAGAAGCAAGAAGCTAGCAGCTAGCAGCTAGCTAACCTGAACCAGCTGCAGGGGTGTGTGTGTGTTTCAGTGTGTGTGTTTCAGTGTGTGTGTTTCAGAGTGTTTTCATGTGTGTTTCAGTGTGTGTTTCAGTGTGTGTGTTTCAGTGTGTGTTTCACTGAGTGTTTCAGTGTGTGTGTGTGTTTCAGTGTGTGTGTGTGTTTCAGTGTGTGTGTTTCAGTGTGTGTGTGTGTGTTTCAGTGTGTGTGTTTCAGTGTGTGTTTCAGTGTGTGTGTGTGTGTGTGGAAAAGTTTGAAAATGGCCGCTCCACTCAGCTCTCTCAAAAGTAAAACACTCGTTGCCATGGAGACCGGGAGCCACCAGGCGGCCTGCTGTTAGTGGCGCATAAGCTCCGCCTCTAAGTGGCGTCAGGGGAAACGCAGCGTGTCAGAGAAGTGCTAAAATGATGTAACCAAACCAGGCGACCTTTAACCTTTGGCGGCAGCCAGATAAAACGCTCCGTTTCCTTAACGGCACCAAGAAGGCATCTGCAACTAGCACACCTCCAAATGTCCTCTGAGACGCTTCCATTGAAAGGTTAGAGGTCATAGGCCAGACAGCCGGGCTCCAATCTAATCAATCGATCATCCTTTCTACAAAGATCAGATTGAAAACTGATCAGCAACCTGGGGAGGGTCAAAGGTCATGTACAAACCATCTGGACTCCATCCAAAACATCTCTTCAGCTGTCAACCTTCGAAGCAGGTTCAGAGGTCAAAGGTCAGAGAAACGACCAGAATCCTCAGAGCTCCTCCTCAGATTCTCCAGGCTTCAGGACATTTGGAGGAGATCGGGAAAGGTTCGGACCCGGGTCAGCTGCCAGGTTCTGTTTGTCGAGTCTTGATCTGGGTCCTTCCTTTGACAAGTTATTGATCACAGACCCAAACCAGAACCAGAACCCTAAACCGAACCAGAACCCGAACCAGAACCCTAAACAGAACCAGAACCCTAAACCGAACCAGAACCAGAACCCTAAACCGAACCAGAACCAGAACCCTAAACCGAACCAGAACTCCAGTATTCTACCCTTCCTGCCAGTCGTTCTCATTGCTTTCATTATTTTGCTCTTTATTTCTCCGGTTCTTGTTTTTCTCGGTTCTGCCTCATTTTCCTGCCGTTGGTTCGTTTTTCGCCGAGTCCTCTCTGTGTTTCGTGACTTTTTGTTTCTCCTTTTGCTATTTTTGCCTCTGATATTCCGTGTCATTCTGTTCCCACACGCCCTCTGCCCCCTGCTGCTGCCGAGTTCATCAGAGTTCAGCTTTATGTGAAAACCAAGTCAATCGGTGGCGAAGAGTTCGCCTCGTTCTGCGCTTGGCGCCGGTCGGAGTGTTGTGCAATGCGCTGCGCTCCGAATGGATTCTGCTTATGGAGAGTTTTTCTCTCAGAAGAAGCAATGCTGACCTTTGCTGTCTGCAGAAATGGAGGAAAACAACCCAGAGCTGCAGAGAGTTGCTTAATACTTGTGCAGAAACTCGTCAGGTTTAGTCGCAAAAAGTCGTCACAATTGTACCTCAGAACCAGCGTCTGCACATCACAGGAGACATGATGAAATGTTTGGCTAAAGGCCAGCAGAGGAACAACATCTGATGTTATTTATAAGGAAACAACAGAACCTGACGAGTCTCTGATCTCATTACAGACCTGAGAGCAGCAGGGGGCAGCGGTTCAGGCTCTGACGGTTTTAATGAGACTTCAGAAATACAGACCACCTCAAAGTATTTCAGATTTGTTATTGGGACACGGCATGATCATGAGTCTCATGAAATATTTTCCCATCTTCTGGCTGTTACATAACCTGGAGACAGAGAACATCTTGGAGCATGCCCAGAGATCCACAAATTGCTCAACAGCTCTCTGATCCTCATTCCTGCTGTCTCCAGCCTGGCAACCGGCAGCCCGACTGAAACCCCGACTGAAACCCCGACTGAAACCCCGACTGAAACCCCGACTGAAACCCCGACTGAAACCCCGACTGAGCCCGACTGAAACCCCGACTGAGCCCGACTGAAACCCCGACTGAAACCCCGACTGAAACCCCGACTGACCCGACTGAAACCCCGACTGAAACCCGACTGAAACCCCGACTGAGCCCCGACTGAAACCCCGACTGAGCCCGACTGAAACCCCGACTGAAACCCCGACTGAAAACCCCGACTGAAACCCCGACTGAAACCCCGACTGAAACCCCGACTGAAACCCCGACTGAAACCCCGACTGAAACCCCGACTGAAACCCCGACTGAAACCCCGACTGAGCCCGACTGAAACCCCGACTGAAACCCCACAGGTGCCTCTCAGTCTAACGGATCCACTCACAGCAGACACAGGACCTACCACAGCACTCCACACTAATTCATCATTTAGTCGGTGAAGTGAACCTCCAACCTTCCTCTTCCTCCAATCTTCAGTCATCTTTCTAAATGTCACCAGAAAGATGGTTTCCTGATTCTTCCTGCTCAGACGCGATGCAACAAATGATCGTTTGTCTCATCAGAATCCAGTTAGAAGATCTTCTGGGAAAGAACATCTTGGCCTTCCAGAGTAAAACATGAAGAGCAGCTGCTCTCAAACGTCAGATGGAAGAGACACTTTGATTTGCTCCATGTCTCTGTGATCCGCAGCCTTCCTGCTGTTGAAACCAGAGATCTTCTCATGATTTGAAGGTTTGGCTCCCGGCTGCATGATCGACCTTCCTGACAGATTTATAAACTCTCTGGTCTCTTCTTTCACATCTTTGAAGCTTTAATGGAGCCGTGGAACACGAAGCTTATTTCCACAAAACGTCTGCACCGTCAGTCTACTTTGACTGATTCTCATCTCCGCTGAAAAGAAATGACATCTTAACATGAAGGAAACACGAGATGAAAACTTTGTTGCGAATGTTCTGGGTAAAACGGCTGCAGGTCTTTCCTTATCAGGTCCAAATGCAAACGCAAATTCAAGAAAGTTCCCAAACCAGCATAAGAGAAGTGATGTTCCCACTCTGACTGTCGGTGAGTTTATTCATGTCATGTATGAAGACAGAAGAGAAGGTCCATGAGTGATCAGGGGTTCCTGAAACGCTTACAGTAAATCCTCATATCTTCAGGTAATGAAGGCAGAACATTCAGAACCAGAGCTGGATGGCAGAAGGAAGAAAATCAAAACAATTTGATTAAAATCCTTCAGAAATATGAGAAACGGCCGACGAGACGCTGATGAACCCGAGATTCAGAAACCAGAACAGAGAATCTTCTCAACGTTTCTGAGAACATCAAGTTTTATCTCCATGTTCTCCTGGAGCGAGCCGACCCAAAGTCAGAACCTGGTTCCTGTGGAACCTGGACCATGTGAACCAAGCGGACCAAGCAGAACCTGGAGCAAGCGGACCCCTGCAGCCTCGGTAATCGGAGCTGCAGATGTTGCTGCTGGCCTCCACTCACACACAGATGTGTGTTTGTAAGCCTGGTCGTGTCTGTGTGTCTGACAGCGTTGGTTTGTTTCTTCACCGTGGGGCCCCTTGGAGCCTTGGCCCCGTTGCATTCCAAAATGTTCAGCTGTCCTCCGTTGTCTAAACTGGACTCTTGACCCCAGCTCACCCTGCACTGAGCTCTCCTCCAATCGGATGCAAACATTCACCAGTTACTCTGGAACTCAGGCATGAATTATGTAAGCACAATTAACCAATGGCTTAACAATTGGTTAATAATTAGCTAGTAGTCAGTTGGAGCATCATGGGATTATTCCTGGGCTGAGAATGAAGCACCAGACTCAGCATGACGCCGTGTTGCATTCATGCTGCGACTGGCAGGAAAACGGCTTTCTGCCCAAGGCAGCAAAGCCTGAGGAGAGGCGCAACGATGCATACTGTTGGATCCATACTGTTGGATCCATACTGTTGGATGCATACTGTTGGATCCATACTGTTGGATCCATACTGTTGGATCCATACTGTTGGATCCATACTGTTGGATCCATACTGTTGGTTCCATACTGTTGGATCCATACTGTTGGTTCCATACTGTTGGTTCCATACTGTTGATCCATACTGTTGGTTCCATACTGTTGGATCCATACTGTTGGATCCATACTGTTGGTTCCATACTGTTGGATCCATACTGTTGGATCCATACTGTTGGTTCCATACTGTTGGATCCATACTGTTGGATCCATACTGTTGGTTCCATACTGTTGGTTCCATACTGTTGGTTCCATACTGTTGGATCCATACTGTTGGATCCATACTGTTGGTTCCATACTGTTGGTTCCATACTGTTGGATCCATACTGTTGGATCCATACTGTTGGTTCCATACTGTTGGATCCATACTGTTGGATCCATACTGTTGGATCCATACTGTTGGATCCATACTGTTGGATCCATACTGTTGGATCCATACTGTTGGTTCCATACTGTTGGTTCCATACTGTTGGATCCATACTGTTGGATCCATACTGTTGGATCCATACTGTTGGATCCATACTGTTGGTTCCATACTGTTGGATCCATACTGTTGGATCCATACTGTTGGATCCATACTGTTGGTTCCATACTGTTGGATCCATACTGTTGGTTCCATACTGTTGGTTCCATACTGTTGGATCCATACTGTTGGTTCCACTTCAAAAGGCTTTCTGCTGCTTCTTAGTCCGTCAGTGTGCATGAGCGCCCCCCTGTGGCGAGCATGGTGTAAGAACATGCTGTGTCTCTGGGAGGCTGCTGAGGCTCCAGTTGGTGTCTGACTGAGCGGCAGTTAGTGTGAACTTTGATTCAGTTTCTGCACATTTCAATCTGCTCCACTGTGCAGCAGCGCCCCTCGCCGCTGGTCGGACCCCCACACCTGCTTTCATCGCCCCCAGCTGTCAGACTGCGACTCAGAATAACCCGGCAGGTGAAGCCAGCTGGCTCGGCCTGCAGCGGGGAGCCGAGCAGAGGATGGATTTCACTCCCACTCAGTGGCTCCTTTCTCAGGACGCGATGCTGGACGTCCTCCAAGGACACGGCAGCAGCGGCGTGCCAACGCCTCGCCGCGCTCGCCAGCAGAGCCGCCGCACAAAGAGGCCCAAACAGAACAGAAAGTTCTGCTGTATGCCTTGGAAGAGCTGGACAATGAAACGGGTCGCAAGACCAGAGAGGATGGACATCAGAAACCTGAAAGTCCATTTATTGGTTGTGGGCCCAACAGAATCGGCTGGTTTTGCCAGAATCATCAATTAAAACATTGAAAATGATGTCAATACGGATGATTTTCCTTTTTCTCCCAGCATGTTCCAAGTCTTAAAGCAGCGGCTGCAGGATGAAACCAATCAAAAGCTTCTGATCGGTTTGATCTGAATTCAGTTTATCTGGAGAAAACGAGGCAGTTCAAACACATTCATATCATCAAAACAGGATGTGAATCGAACACGACACTTTCTTTGCCTTTTAGTCAAAAGACTCAAACCTGAAGTCTGTAGATTTACTTCTGCACCAGATTCACAAAGCAAAAAGCACCAAATGGAGGAAATTCATTTGAAGCAATTTTAGCTTCAGATCTGGACGTTTTAGTGCAGGCGTGTCAAACTGCAGTCCTGGGGGCCTCTGGAGGCCCTGGAACCTTTATACGAGCCTCTGCTGCACCACCTGACTGGAATAATGAGTCACTGAGGCTGAGGAGATCCGATCCACACAGGAGGAGATCCGATCCACACAGGAGGAGATCCGATCCACACAGGAGATCCGATCCACACAGGAGATCCGATCCACACAGGAGGAGATCCGATCCACACAGGAGGAGATCCGATCCACACAGGAGGAGATCCGATCCACACAGGAGGAGATCCGATCCACACAGGAGGAGATCCGATCCACACAGGAGATCCGATCCACACAGGTGGAGGTGATGAAGCCGTTTCATTCCAGTGGCTCCTCTAAACCTGCAGGACTGGAGGTTGATATCCCTGCTTTAGGGTCAGAGGTCACCATGTTTACATTCTGAATTTCAAACTGTGACTACGTGATCAGTTATAAGAAAATGTTCTATATCTACTGCATGTGACTGTGGTGGATCGGTTTGTGTGAGTGCTGCATAGAAAGGCTGTCGCTGTTTGTTCCTGTCACATAAATTTATGAAAAATGAATCGTAGAAATCTGGCAGTGAAGCAAAATGATCCTCAGTTTTCAGCAGTTTGATCAGATCAGGATCAGAAGATAAACCCACAGCAAACACTTCTGACCTCTGACCTCTGAACTTGGCCCTCTGTCTATGCAGAAAAGAAAACATCAGATGTACAGATTTGTGTTCAAGCAATTAAGAATTCTGTAATAATTTTATCAACCTTTTGACAGAATCAATCACAGTTGAAAGGGAACCACGATTAGTGATAAATATAGACCTTATTTGGGAAATATTTTTCTTAGATGTAAAAACAATACAGTAATAATACTGTAAGTTATTTAGTTTTTATAAATTGTAATAAAATATTGTCACAGGAATGTCCGGCCGGAGCAGTGATGTCAGCATAAAGGCAGTATAGCTTCTGTTAGCGTCTCAAAGAGCGTCCAGCTCTGCCCGTCTCAGCACAGCATTTATTGTTAGCTCGTTGAGGTAACGATCACCTGCTAGAGCCTTCGATGGTTCTGCCGGGATAAATGGCTCAAAGTTTTGTGGAGAAATGTCCAGGTCCAGATTAGGTCCTTGATTGTGTTCCTCTCTGGCTCGCCTCTCTCTCATGTGAGAAATTATCCAGATTCGCCTCAGATTTTATTCATTTTATCACAGCCGATAGTAACACGGTGTGGCATTATGTAAAATTACACCAGTCAAACGCAATATGATCAACATCTACTGGGGTGCCGTTGGCCTTCCTGTGTTTACCCTGTAGACTCCAGTACAGAACAGGCCTGATGACGTCATCAACCCATCGGTGAAAAATGGCCACCTCCATGGATGACAAATACAACAAAAGATGTACATTTTTTGAAGTAATAATGAGTTTTGGTGTTATACAAACAGCATTTTTTTTTAGGCAAGATCAAAATTGCAACATATTTAAGCCAACATGTTAACTAATCCTGGATCCTTTCAAAGTTTAGGAAAGTGAGACATAAAAATGGTTCAATGTTTTTACACCTCAAGAGTTTAAATGCAAGATAGAGACATCATCTTTTAAATGACATGAAATACTTTTGCAACAAAGAATGAAATGTAATGATGGTTTGGCATGGAAGCAGGAAGCATCATTGATTCCCAGTTTTCGCTCTGTGTCCCTGCAGGCTGCGACACCGGCTTTGGGAACGCTGCGGCGAGACATCTGGACTCTCTGGGTCTGGACGTTTTCGCCACCGTTCTAGACCTGACGGGAGACGGAGCCAGAGCTCTGCGCAGAAGCTGCTCATCCCGCCTCACCCTCCTGCAGGTGGACATCACGCAGCCACAACAGGTGCAGCAGGCGCTGCTGGACACCAAGGCCAAGCTGGGCCTCCGAGGTGGGTAAAGGTGGATGCACACACACACACACACACACACACACACACACACACACACACACACAGTGGGATGCAGATATGAAGGCATCAGGAAAACAAACATTAAATGGATCGAAAGCAGTAAAGTTTGATGGTAGCGTTGGAGGACGGAGCGTTGGGGACGGAGCGTTAGGGGGACGGAGCGTTAGGGGACGGAGCGTTGGGGGACGGAGCGTTGGGGGACGGAGCGTTGGGGGGACGGAGCGTTAGGGGAGAGCGGAGCGTTGAGGGGACGGAGCGTTGGGGGGACGGAGCGTTGGGGACGGAGCGTTGGGGGACGGAGCGTTGGGGGACGGAGCGTTGGGGACGGAGCGTTGGGGGGACGGAGCGTTGTTGGGGGACGGAGCGTTGAGGGACGGAGGCGTTGGGAACGGAGCGTTGGGGACGGAGCGTTGGGGACGGAGCGTTGGGGGACGGAGCGTTGGGGACATAGAGTTGGGGGACGGAGCGTTGGGGACATAGCGTTGGGGGGACGTGGAGGAAGTCATAAGCTCCAGATGTTTGGCAGCAGATGCTGGGACTGATGGACAGGTGGCCTGGGACCAGAGGGACAAACATCCACTTAACTGGTCCGGACGGCTTGGACCATAAAAACTAGTCCAGATGGACATGTAGGTCCCCGACTGTTTTGGACCGGTTCTGAGTTCTTCTGAATGAAGCTCTACAGCCGCATTCATTCCAGTCCAAGTTTGACTTCCTCTGCTGGTTCTGCTGGTCCCTGCAGTCAGTGGACTGTTTGTGCCACAGCCTTCTAGGAAACCCTGGAACAAGCAGCTGTTCTGGGTCCAGTCCGAGAGGCAGCCGCGTCCACTGGGACGAAAAGCGGAGGGACGGTCTCGTGTTTCACCCAGGAGTCAGACTCTCTGTGATTGGCTGAGAGCTGCAGCTCCCACAGGATTAGAGCTCAGAGACTCACAGTCATTCAGGGATACGCTGTGTGTGTGTGTGTGTGTGTGTGTGTGTGCGCTGTGTGTGTGTGTGCGCTGTGTGTGTGTGTGTGTGTGTGTGCGCTGTGTGTGTGTGTGTGTGGTGTGTGCGCTGTGTGCGTGTATGCGCTGTGCGTGTGTGTGTATGTATGCGCTGTGTGTGTGTGTATGTGCTGTGTGTGCTAATATGTATGATACTATGTGTATAATAATAGTAATAATGTAATAATATGTATGTGTAATAGTATGTAATGCGCTAATAATAGTAATAATAATATATAGTATGTGTATGTGTATGTATGTAATGTAATATGTGTGTATGTATGATGATATTAATAATATGTAATGATGTATGTATATAGTAATATATGTAATATGTAATAGTGTGTAGTATGTATGTGATATGTAATATATGTATGTTGTGTGTGTGTGTGTGTGCGCTGTGTGTGTGTGTGTGTGTGTGTGTGCGCTGTGTGTGTGCGTGTGTGTGTGTGTGTGTGTGTGTGTGTGTGTGTGCTGTAAGGAATGAAGGTAAAGGTCATGGACTCTCTCTCTCTCTATTTGTTCTGATGTTGTGGGGACATAAAGCTCGGCGGTGACTCTCCTCACTGCTGAGGACAAAGATCACAAGTCTTCATCACATGAGTCATTAAAGTTTAACACAGCGGTTTGAGGTCTGGGCCAAGTTTCCAGGAAAAGTCAGGGATGTATTGGGACCTCCTGCGCTGAGTGAGAAAATGTTTATGGAACATTGAGCAGATTTGTTTAATCCTTCGGTTGCAGAAGTATTCAGAGGGTTTGTTGAGGCTGCAGACGCTGCTTTGTCCTCAAATGTCCCCGGGACATGTGTCCTAGAAGGAGAAATCGAGGGATGGAGGAATGAAAGATGAGATGTGCTCAGTCAGGGTGTGGAGCAATGAACCCGGCTTTGGGTAGTTTGCTTTATTTCGTCTTTAGAGCTCAGCTTTGATCTCCAGAAGCATTTTAAGCCAGAATTGTTCTGAGTTCTTATAAAGACAATAAAAGCAATGATTTGTTTTTATTGTCTTTATTCTGGTTTAACCTGATTTTGTTCAAACACCTCACACCTTCTCTCAGGCTGGCTTCCTCCTGATGGTCCAGTAGACCCGGTTCTGCTAGAACCAGAACGTCTGGTTCTGACCAAAACCAGCCTGTTCCCCTCCTGGCCTGTGGGGGCGCTGCACCAACAACCACTGCAGGAAACGACACTAAAACCTCTGAAGAAGCTGAGAGCAACTTCCTGTTTCACCAGATGAAACAAGATGGCGGCGTCAGAGTTTAGAGCTGGAGGATTTCTCTTTAGTCTTTGGCTGAAGACCAGGAGCCATTTCTGCTGCTAACGCTAGGCTAGCACGTTAGCTAGGCTAGGATGGATGGATGGATGATGGATGGATGGATGGTGGATGGATGGATGGATGGATGGATGATGGATGGATAGATGGATGGATGATTGATAGATGAATGATAGATAGATGAGATGATAGATAGATGATGGATGAATGATAGATGAGATGATAGATGAATGATAGATGATAGATGAATGATAGATGAATGATAGATGATAGATGGATGAATGATGGATGGATGATGGATGGATGGATGATGGATGATGGATGGATGGAGTTGAACATGAACCTCTCTGGAGGTCAAAGTTTCTCTCTCAAGCAGAAACTTTTAAATATATCTTTGTCTTGATAATCAAGTCGAGTTCCAAGAATAATCTGAGGTTCTGTTGAGCGGACTGGTTCCGGTTTCACATGACGGGAACCTTATTTGACAGGAAGTCACCTGGTCGCTCCCTCTGAGGCCTCTGCAGGCCATTCTCAGACCTAAACACGGATCCCACAGTGACCGAAAACAAAGCCTGAGATTCTGGGTCATTGACCCCAGAAGGGGCGATCAAGGCTTGTTTACAGACAGGGAGAGAGACCGACTGAAGGTTGCTGACCCGACCGCGCGCGGTCTTATCTGCACGTCTCCACCCTGCAGATGTTACATAAACCCTTGGAGACCGTTGGTAGATTTCCGCAGCTGACCCATAAACAAAGAGCTGAGGTCTTTGACCGCACAGCCACAGAACCCGGTCCAGTCAGGACATCAGAACCCGGTCCAGTCAGGACATCAGAACCCGGTCCAGTCAGGACATAAGTAGGTCAGAGCAGTCTGTGTTTTTCCTCTTTGCTCTAATATCAAACATTAACATTTAGGAAGTTAAAGTCAAACCAGAACCGTTTGGACTCAGCTCAAAGCTTCATCTTGGTGACTGTGTGTCTCTGTGTGTGTATTGTTTGTAATACCTTGTGGGAACCATTTTTAATTTTTAACATGCTACACTGTGGGGAGCCACTGACTGAATCCTGGTCTCCACAAGGGGAAACGCCGTTTCTGGGTCAGCCCTAAGATTTAGGACTTAGGTGTGAATTGTGTTTTGGTTCGGGTTAGGTAAGTTAGGGTTGGGATAAGGATACGGTTTAGGCAGTAGAAATAAATGTGTGTGTGTGTGTGTGTGTGTGTGTGTGTGTGTGTGTGTGTGTGTGTGTGTGTGTGTGTGTGTGTGTGTGTGGGCAGGTCTGTGGGGTTTGATCAACAACGCAGGTGTGTGTGTGAACTTGGGAGACGCAGAGCTGTCCTTGATGTCCAACTTCAGAGGCTGCATGGAGGTCAACTTCTTCGGCACGGTGAGCGTCACCAAGAGCTTCCTGCCGCTGCTGCGACAGGCCAAAGGTCGCATCATCAACATCTCCAGCCCAGCCGGTGTGTAACACACACACACACACGCACACACACACACACACACACACACACAAACACAGTACATAACTCAAGGTGTTGACTTTGTGGCATGCATTTGTATTCAGATCCCAGCAATTTGTATGTTTCTGCAACTTCAGGCCTGGAGGGCCAGAGTCCTGCAAACCTTTAGATTGAAGTGTTTCTACTTCAACACACCTGAGTCACATAATGAGCTCATTAGCAGGACTCTGGAGAACCTGACTGCATTGAGGAGGAGATTCAGCTGTTTGAAGTTGGATGGACCAGGAAGACATGTATGTAAGAGTTGCAGAACAGCAGCCCTGCAGGGCTGAGATTTAGAACCTAACACTGCTGTAAACTCATGAACTCCATCCTCCCGGACCTGCTGGGTCGCCATAATCCTGAAGAGGTCCTGAAGAACCTGAGGCCAGAACCAGAACATCTGCGCTCTGGTTCCGAGCTCTGACATCTAAAAGTTGGACTGGATTTAATTCAGGTGGATCAAGATTAAGGGGTTTAATAAAGTAACAGATCTTTCTTAGTGAAAATGCTAAAAACTGTCAGAGCTTTTCTCTCCTGTTCAGTCAGAACCAACTTTCTGTTGGTTCAGCATTTGGCTGCAAAGTGACAGAGTGAAAGAGTTCATGGGGTGTAAATACTTTGGCAGGACTCTGAACCGCTCCAGAGTCAGCCACCTGCCAAAGCAAACAGACTGAGCCTCTCCAACTCAAACTGTCTGGGAGCCAAAACTAATCAATCACAGATCTTAAGGACAGATATTTTCCACCCTGGACAACAAGTTGAGCAAACTGTGTTGTGACATTAACCCATTAAAGTCCAGCTCTGCGCTGACTCACTGGGGGCCGACGGTGGGCAGAGCAGGCATCTCCTTGGTCAGTTTGTGTGACATCAGAGTGACGCTCTGACCTCCTCTTCCAGGTGACCAGCCGTTCCCCTGCCTGGCGGCGTATGGAGCGTCCAAGGCGGCGCTGAACCTGTTCACTGAAACCCTGAGGCATGAGCTGGTTCCCTGGGGGGTCAAAGTGAGCACCATCCTGCCGTCGTCATATAAGACAGGTAAGCCCCGCCCCCAGACGCTGACCTGGAAAGATCAGAGCAGCTCCCCCTGCTGGCCATTGTCCAGCTCTACACCTGTATCTCAGCTTCTGATGGGACAGAGCACCCAACGATGACTAGATGTCTTAAAAACATATCATGTTGTTAGGTTTTTAGATAATTACAAATATAAATATTCAAGATTAGGAGACTATAAGGGTTGCGAATCCTTTGTTTGCCCCTGGGATCTGTGTTTCTTTTATCTCTGAAGGAAGCAGTGAGTTTGTCACATTGGAGACGGATGGTCAGGGAAGAATGGGTGGTTTGGATACAACCCAGAATCTCGGGAACTGAACTTTACAACCCCAGAGGGGCACGGGAACTGAACCAGAGAATCCCGGGAACGGAGCAGGATGCCTGCAGTCACAATTGCCCTGAAGGGACGACAAAAGGGCCCACAGATGCAAACCAGGGGAAAAGAGTTGACACCTAGCAGGACAGCGGAACAAAGGCTAGATCTTCCAAGAAACTCTAGTTTTATGATGTCCCAGAAGGACACAAGAGCTGAAGTTTTATAGTCCAGAGAGACAACAAACAACTGTAACCTCAGGAGATGCAAAGATACAAAAACAGTACCTTGAGAAGCACGTTAGAACTGGTCTGGAGACGGAGACCAGTTCTAACTGGGCAGAGTTCTCCGTTCAATTGCAAGATTGCATAAGAAAATTTATCCGTCTCCCTGTGTCCTTATTAATATCCAGCGAGTGTTAGGTAATATATCCAACACATGTAAACAAATTTAAATTGTTAGGATCAAAACTCGACATTTAGGAGAAAGCGTTTACCTCAGTCAGCTTCCAAGCTCCAGTACCGACCCGTTCCGCTCCAGTACCGACCGCTTCCAGCTCCAGTACCGACCCGTTCCGCTCCAGTACCGACCGGTTCCGCTCCAGTACCGACCGGTTCCGCTCCAGTACCGACCGGTTCCGCTCCAGTACCGACCGGTTCCGCTCCAGTACCGACCGGTTCCGCTCCAGTACCGACCCGTTCCGCTCCAGTACCGATCGGTTCCGCTCCAGTACCGACCGTTATTCCCAGCATCAGCACTACAATAAGTCCTTCAAACACCAGGAGCAAAGACTGAGATGAGTGACCATCTCAGTCAAGGAAAACATTTATTATTAAACTCAAATTTTCTATTCACAGACAAAAGTAATAAACCAAAGTAATAAAAATTAAAGCTGACCAGAAACCTTCCCTGTGGAGTCTGACATAATGAAAAACTGATCCATAATAACCAGATTCTCATTATTGATCCCTGAGAACATCTCCACTCTTTCCTGCTTGCTTTCTCATCCAATCAGATCTAAAAGAAGAAACGTCCCGTTTGAAGCCAGACAGAACCTCTTGGTCCACCCAGTGGTTCTGAGAGGTCAGACTCTTCCCTACCCAGAGATCCCGTGTGAGAACAATAAATAGGGAATGAAACCATTCGATCTGTCTCGGTTAGTCTAAGCTCCAGGTCCAAACTGAGCTGGATCAGAACCAACCAGAAGGAAGAAAGGGAAGCCTAAAGGCTGTGACACTCCGGGGGAAAAGCTGACACCAGTTTTCGTTGGCACAGCTGCGTGACAAAAATTAGCCTCTTCCTGTCACAACTCACCTTGATGCATTTTTACCCCTCTTTATGTGAACTTATTGGTTTCAGTTTGTGTGTGTGTTGATGCGAAAGCTCCTCAATTCCCAGCAAATAGGACGGGTAGGTTTGAGAATCAGTTGTCTGAGTCAGTGAGAAAGTCCTACTGTTGGACCAAAACACTGAACTCACTGCTGAGATCTTCACAGTTGAAGGGAACATCCTACTGACTCCTTCGCTTCTTCAAATAAAGAATGAAATGAGATATTGGACTGGTCACTTATTTCCTCATCCTCCAATCTTATGAACTTCTACCAATTGATCTTCTTTGTCGGCGTTGCTGCTGTATACCAAACACTCTGACCAAACGCCGTCAATCGCCTCGACAGGCGCAATCGCCCCAACACGCGACCAATCGCCCCGACACGCGACCAATCGCCCAAACACGCGACCAATCGCCCCAACACGCGACCAATCGCCCAAACACGCGACCAATCGCCCCAACACGCGACCAATCGCCCCCCGACACGCGACCAATCGCCCCGACACGCGACCAATCGCCCCAACACGCGACCAATCGCCCAAACACGCGACCAATCGCCCCAATACGCGACCAAACCCTTTCATGACATTGTTCTGACCACCCTGGCCCTTTAATGCATCACTTCATATGAGCTTTGTACCTTTACTGGTAATTGTAGTAAAATTTTATAGACAATTGGTGCTGTCACTATATCAATTGCCATGGTAACTCTACATTCTTTTCCTAGCTCCCTCTAGCAATAATTTGTACTGGGAGCAGCAGCACCAGCAGCTCCTCCAGAGTCTGTCTCCGGCGTTGATGGAGGAATACGGCGAGGACTACATCGCTGAGACCAAGAACTTGTTCCAGAGCTTCGCTGAGCACGCCAACCCAGACTTCAGCCCCGTGGTGGACGCCATTGTCCATGCGCTGCTGTCGCCACAGCCGCAGTCACACTACTACGCCGGGCGTGGCATCGGCCTCATGTATTTCATTCACAGCTACTGCCCACGCAGCATCAGCAACCGCTTCCTGCAGAAACTGTTTGTGAAAAAGAAGCTGATGCCACGCGCGCTGAGGAAACAGTCAGGTCTGGAGGCGAACCTCGGCCTCATCAACAACAATAACGAGGAGAAGCTGCAGCCGCTGTGAAGAGTAGAGGACCACTCCAGTAACACTCCTAGAGCCAGACCCCTCCTGTTTGTTCTGTAACTGTCTGACTCCGCCCACCTAGGAGTACTCACCTGGAAGTCGGGAGGCGGAGCCTGTTAGCCATAGAAGCACGAGTTGATCAGAGAACAGCATCAGGTGTGCTCTATGTGCCTTCATCACTAAGAGAGCAGAAGCCTCATGCCACACATGGACCAAAGGGGGCGCTCACGTCAATCATTCAGTCACCGGTTCCTTAGACTCCAGCCGGTTGGCATCCCTGAACTCCTAAAGTGAGCGCTCTCAGTCAAACAAGCTACTGCCCGACGTCAGCCTCTCTGTTTTACCTCATCACACTCCTCTGAAAGGACGTGGCCAATCGCTTCAAAATAAAAGTCCCCAAATGATAGAAAACATTGGTGATACCAAGCCTCAGTCCTTCTGCGTTAAAGCTGCTGTACCTGTAGCACATTGCCACAGCCTAAGGCACATATTTCATGAAAAATATCTATTTAATCAGACGCATGCTCCAGATTTCATAACTGAATGTAACAATCAGATCACCAGAGGGAGAGCACCCGAACCCACCAGCCGCATGCTGTTTTCCGTCCCTGAGAAATGTTTGAATCCGTGACCGTGTTCTGGAGGACACGTCTGTGTGACTGAGCGGGAGACATTGTGTGTTTACCGAGTCTAAAGAACCATCTGTGGAAACATTATATTGTTTTATAATCCAACTATTTATGGCGTATTTTCTTCTATCACTTAAACTGTGAATTTTATACAAAAAATGAAAAATTGTAACTAAAATGTATGTTCAGTTTGTTTATTCTTTCATAGAAATAAAGTTGACTTTTTCAGACAAAAGAGCTGCTAATTTTTTGAAGATCTAATCGGAGGACAGTTTCAGGAAGCAACAAGCTCTAATGACTTTAGAGCTTGTTGAAAGACTTTGAGAAAATTAATAGTTTCTATCATTTGATATCATAAAAGAAAACAGTCTCTCAGCTCAGCAGACCAGACCTCCTGCAGACCCAGACCTCCAGCAGACCAGACCTCCAGCAGACCCAGACCTCCTGCAGACCAGACCTCCTGCAGACCCAGACCTCCTGCAGACCCAGACCTCCAGCAGACCAGACCTCCTGCAGACCCAGACCTCCTGCAGACCAGACCTCCTGCAGACCCAGACCTCCTGCAGACCAGACCTCCAGCAGACCAGACCTCCTGCAGACCCAGACCTCCTGCAGACCCAGACCTCCTGCAGACCCAGACCTCCTGCAGACCAGACCTCCTGCAGACCAGACCTCCTGCAGACCCAGACCTCCTGCAGACCCAGACCTCCTGCAGACCAGACCTCCAGCTCTGGACTGCTGGCTGATCTTATGATGATTTGGTTCAAATTTAACATGCTGCTTTTTTCCTCATTGAATAAATGTTTCTAAATTAAACTCAAAGCTTTTCACTGAGGTTTTGCTGAAGGAATAAAGTCTGAATTTATTTCCATGGTTTCCGTGTCGACCAGTAGGAGGAGTTAGACGAGTGACGGCTCCATAACTTGAGCGAAGTGTAGAATAAAATAAAATAAAATGGAATCAAATAAAAGAGCAGAGTTTCCCCCAGTAAAGCTGCTCAGCCCGGCGGTCGCGGCGCCGAGGCGTCGCCGGGGTTTTGTATTAAACATGTCAGACAGAAAAAGTAAAAATATTACAGGGTAATTATGTTGCTGGAAAACATCTCCAGTGAAACGATATTTAAATCCACAACTAGTCTGAAAAACAACTAAGCCAAGTTAAAATGAATATCAATTATTCGCACTTCTGTTTAATCCACATGAAGGCAGCGGCTCCATCGGGCCCCCAGGGGCCATAAATGATCATATTTTAACACAGAAACATAAATGTAACATTTGTTCATTGAGATGATCGATGCTGCTGAATTTGATTTTATGGTTTCAACATAAATTAAAAGATTTCAAATTATTTTAAATTTCTATGTAAGATTTTAAGGAGCTGAAAAGTTTACTTTATAAAAGTTCAAAGAACAATATTCATAGTTGGATTGTTTTGTTACCATAGCAACAATCTGATGCTGTGAGTTTGATCTTTGAGTTTGAGCTGTTTGTTCATAAATATAAATGAATAAACTGTAATTATAACTGATAGTTTTTATGATGGCCAGTTAATCTACTTTAATCTCCCAGATTAAATCCAACAAAAGCTGCTAAAGGTTCTGATATTTTAGCAGCAAGAGGGGCCCGCAGGGCAGGTTCTGCCCCGGGCCTCATGCAGCCTTGGACCGGCCCTGCAGGACGAGTTCAACCTGCTGCTCTGCAGGATGAGCAACAGACGGATTTAAATCACTGAACCGCTAATGAGAACCGCTAATGAGAACCGCTAATGAGAACCGCTAATGAGAACCGCTAATGTGGCTTTAGCAGCTCTAACATTTGGTGTCTGTTGAGTTTTAATACGAGCCACAGAAACTTTAATTGGCCTCATTGACGTTCAAAATGCTTTAAATGATAAAAACACAATAAGAGACCGAGAACCGATTCATGTCAGGGAGCAAAGGCAGTAAAAATGTGCCAGTCATACTAAAACTCAGCAACGCTCCTGTTTCTTATCAGCAGGTCCAACAGGAACTCGGTAAACCAGCAGTTTTCTGTTTTCCTGACATTTTTTCCAGACCAGAGGAGCATCAGGACAGAACGCTGCTTCGCCATGGAGTCACAATCAGTTTCTCCAACTACACATATGCTGCCATCTGGTGTCTCTGCGCAGAATTGCAGCTGTTCTGTTCTGCTCCTGAGAAAATGGACAAACAGACTGAGGAGTTTTTCTCCTCATCATCACCATCATCCACTGAAATGTTTCACAAATATTCAGTAGCTGGACATAGAAAGGCATCGGAGCAGAGGAGAGCAGGTGACTGTCTTCCACAGGAAAACCTACAAGTTGAATGATTTCATATGACTGACTTTTCTGTTACATTGCTTATGAATGGTAAGTTATGTATTGATTGTATTACTGTTAGATTCTTTCCATTTTAGGCATATTTATAATTTTATTGCGTAAATCATTCATCTGTTGGCATCGCTTGGTGTGGAAATAAATCACAAGCAGCAGCTCCAGCATCAGAAGTCTTAATTCTTGTAAGGCTTGTGTTGTGTTCAGTGGCAGAGAGCAGAGTGTGTAAAAACCAGCAGCCTTTCAAGGCCCGGCTGATAAAACATGGCGGCGCAGAGTCCAAACAAAGAGTTTGGCTTTACATAAAACTGTATTGAAACCTCGGCCTTCGTGCTGATCGTTTGGTAAAACATCCCTTTATTTTCTCACTGAGCAGAGGTAAAGAGAAACCGTAACGTGTTTCCATAAAACCTTTTCATAAGCACTTCTAAAACATGACAATAACGGCAGAACTATCACGACCTACAATGAACATAATAATATGATCAGCTGGAAACCATAAACATTCAATAATCATATTTTTTTTGTAAGACATTCCAGACACATTACAGATTCACCTGGTATAAATGACATGTTAGCTGTTGGAGTAACACTTAAGGTAAATGAACTGAATCACAGAATGTGATGAATGTGTGTGTTGCTGCACCGATTGCAGTTTTCTGGCCGATCCCTGGTTACCAAACTTTAAAGAGCCCAACCTGATGATTTTGGCTGATATGAATTTATTTAGTCTGAAATGTTGCTAAATGTAGCAGGAAAGTCTCTGAGTTGCTAACAGTGAATATTGTTAACATTAAACGTTCAGACTGACCTGGTCTGTCAGTCAAACTGTCACTGCAGAGCAGAACAGAGATGATTGATCAGAGATGATTGATCAGCCTTTCATGATGGAGATCAGATCAGCTTCACATGTCAGGATCAGCCGATCACGATGCCCCAAAATGAAGGAAATTGACTCCCAGAAATAAACTGGTTGATAAATCAGTTAGCCAATAAATGTATCCTTATATGTATATAATGTAAACAGCACTGCCTCTGATGCAATAAGTTCATAGCAGGTGTGTGAATGATCTAATGATCGGACTGCTGGTTGCAGCCGGTCCACATGTTAGAACCAGAGGGCCCAAAACCATGTTTGGCTTAGAGCCCCATGGAGGGTTGGGCCGGCCCTGGAGCCGAGCCTCACCTGGACGGATCAACGTCTCACTACCTGCACTGGCTGCCAGTCTATGGCAGCAGGTTCTTCCTGTCTGAACGGCGCCAATAAAATGGCTAAAAAACATTTAATGTATCAACTGATTTTCCATCATTTAGCTCGTATATATAATATACAGCGTTTGTTGCCACCAACTGTGTGTGTAACGAGTTTCGTGCTGAGCAGCGATCAGAAACCAGAGAACAGACTGGAGGTGAGGCAGGCAGTTCTCTGGCCTCATGGCAGGGGGCGCTCATGATCCCAGACACTGAGACTCCACACTGCAGAGGAAGAGACAGCAACAGCGAGTTAGCCATGAAGCTAGCCTTGGAGTTAGCCATATGATTATGGTGAAGTCAGTGCCTCACCAGTTACTTAATTTAAAAATAACATCTTATTTACATAATCTTTCTAAGTGACTGTAATAAAATATCTGAAAATATAATTTAAACAATGCGACTGTTGCCTGTTAGAAAGTGGCTGCAAACTTTGGCATTGGTAGTTTCTGCATTCTGATTTTAGCTGGAGATTGTTGATCCACTTTTCTCTTTTTTTCTGTAATTTTTCAAAAATGTAATCTTTGTAAGCCAATATCTTCAAAAGATGAAAATAAGGTTCATCTCTCTCTCCAATGGATCAGATGGAACAACCGTTCAGAACTCAGACTTTAGACATTTTGAAGCTGGATCAACAGAAATAAATGGAATATTAATAATCAGCAGCTGATAAGGTTGACAGAAAGGGGGCAATATGTTTTTGAAGGAAACAGGTTAATCCTAAAGTTGATTGTGAATTATACGGGCAAAGCATTATTTCTTAGGGTAGCATTTTTAATAAGTGCAAGCTAAAACAATATTTTGAATTTGTGGCAAATGATTTATTCTTAAATGAGAACTCCTGTAACCTTTGTGTATATTTTTTAAATCTTATTAATCATCAAAATAATCCATACATTAAGCAGATTTGACCGCGCAGAGTGAGAATCGGGCGTGAGAATTAAAAATAGAAATGATTGGTTAGAGTGAAGGGACAGAAAGCTAATCAGTTAGTGTAACATTTAGTTCATCAAATAAATCTGTGCAGATTAGATTTATGTTCCATTTATTATCACAATGAATGAGGTAAAGGGCTTTACAACATTAATATATTATGATTCGTAGATCATTTGGAAATAGTGGTATGATAATCAGAGATGAAGAAAAATAAACCGGTAAACCAAACCCGCAGACCGAACCCGCAGACCGAACCCGCAGACCGAACCCGCAGACCGAACCCGCAGACCGAACCCGCAGACCGAACCCGCAGACCGAACCCGCAGACCGAACCCGCAGACCGAACCCCCAGACCGAACCCGCAGACCGAACCCGCAGACCGAACCCGCAGACCGAACCCGCAAATGTCAATACAAGCCCGGGACGCGAACCCGACATCTGCATGAAGACTGTGTTACTATGGCAACCATTTTAACATAAATTTGAGCTTACTTATTCCAGATATCTCAAATTGTTTTGTGATTAGACGTTTTAGCAATTTAAGATATCTCTAATTACACTCTGACTGGTCGAAATGACGTCAGATTTACCTCTGAGTTGTCTGGAGACTTCAATTCAAGATATCTACAAGGAATTACTGGCTATCTGAAATGCACATTTCAGAAATCTTCAACTAAATTATGACTAGTCTAAAGTAAATTCAAAATATCTCGATTTTAGTTTTGACTAATCATAATTCTAATAAAAGATATCTCGAATGATGCCACTTCAGAATATCTTACATGTACTTTTGGATAGGAGAAATCCAAAAGTACATGTAAGATACATGTACTTTTGGAGTCAAGACTTTCATCAGTCAGTCTTGACTGATGAAAACTAAATTATAGATATCTTAAAAGCAAATAAGGACTAGACAAAACTAAATTAAAGATATCTTGAATTGCAATTTTGACTATCCATAAAAAATGTTCCTGGAATTTGAAAGTGTAATAAAACAATGAAAAATAGAAAAAAGATGTTTGAAAATGCACAACTTTCATGTTGAAAATGCTTTGACAATAGCAATTTTAGCTTTTCAAAGCTGTTTTAAGTGCATTCGGTTTGTTGGAAATGAATAAGCAGGAAATTCTTTGCAGATTTGAGAAGCAGTTTTATATGTGAAGGCCATAAGACTCCTTGTAGTCTTATAAGCAGCTTTTAAGGCCGATGTTACACCCTAACATCGGCAATGTTGGCAATATCTAACATTGCTGAGCTCTTTCTAATTTGTTGCATTTACTGACAATTTTGTGCAAGAAACATAAAATTCTGCAGGCAACTGTTTGGACAGCACAAAGGGGCTTTCACGCAATTCTTAATTCAAATATCTAAAATTGTCATTTTGACAAGCCATAATTAAATTCCAGATATCTTGCATTGTAATTAGGGATGTGTCCCGTTAAATGACGGATCCAGTGTCATAATTTGAAATATCTTGAAAGGAATTTTGACTCGTCAAAATGTAATTGAAGATGTCTTGAATTATTATTCTTACTAATCAGACTGTAAATGCAGATATGTGAAATTACCATTCCGGATAGTCCAAATGTAGTTTTGTCTAGTCAAATGCATTTTTAGAGGTCTAGAACATAATTAAGGATAGTCAGACGAAACCGAATTTATGTTAAAATGGCTTGCCATATAGCCACTGTAATCAAAAGTTTCTCACGCCGATGCGTCAGACGTCGGTAGGCTTGTCCTGGCTGACGTTGACCAATAGGAGCAGATGTGGAGCGTTACCAAGGAAACGGCGTTCAAGGCTACGTCACGGTGAGGGTATACAGGAGCGCAGCTAGTGGAACCGAGGCGCAGCTTCTACAATATAGTTTTCTTTTTTTGTTTGTTGTTGTATTTTTTTTTCTTTTTTACAGATTTCTGATTAAAAATGAAAATTTCCGGAAGCGGCTTGGATCTCCGACGAGGCTGACGCTTCTGTGGCCGGGGTGGGCGCTCAGTCTGACGAACAACGGTTAGTTAGAGTTAGCCCGTTAGCCGGTTAGCCCGTTAGCCGGTTAGCCCGTTGGCCAGTTAGCCCGTTAGCCACTTAACCGGTTAGCACGGGACCACAGAGCGGGCTGCATCTAGTTTTCTCTCCCGGACCTTGGGCTCTGCTGCGTGGATGGAGCGGAGCTAGCCGTCGGGCTGCGACCGTTTGGCCTGATTCTGACCTGATTCCTCCGGACAGACCGACCCAGGGATGCGGGATGAGATGAGGCGCCGCGGACCGAACCAGTCGTGTTAGCCAGGTGAGCTGCCTCCAGAACCGTGCTCGGTTCGACCAGAGGAAGCGTCTCGGGTCAGATGGACCCGCTACACTGAATCAATAATGATCAAGAGTGATCTGATCATTTCTGTTGGGATATTTTCATGCGCAGTTTAATGATTTAAGGATGAAAACAGTGCAAGATTCCAGGCTGACAATTAGTTAAAATAACACCAGCTACTCTATGAAATATGTCTATAACTGTTAATCAGTTAAGTCCGGATTATTTATCCTGACGTCATCTTCAGGGAGCCTTTCCTATTGGTCCATGTCCTGTCAGCTTCTAGTGGACCACGGCTCTCATTCAGGTCCACTTCGAATTATTATCACAACAATCTGAGTCAGTTTATTATAATATCTAAACCCCACTGACAGCAGGAATCACCAAGCATGTGGCGACAGTGGAGAGTACCGCTGTGTTCCAGCAGGAAACCTCCAGCAGAACCAGAACCAGACATAATGCAGCAGCAGTCCGATCTGGAAAACCGTCAGCATGATGCTGCCAGCACAGCTCTGTGTGACTAGTGGAAGAACTCGACCGGCCTGCAGCTTTAACCATTGATCTTATGGATAAAATGCATTAAAATGCAAATAAACAAATAATTCTTTTTAAAATCTAAAAGTCAAAAACTGGATTTGATTATGGATCGTCTGTAGCAAAGAATCTAAAAATCCTTGTAACATCAACATGAGAAAAGCTGAGCATCAGTTCAGAGTAGAGTTGATTGGCTGATGAATTATTGATTAGCTGATCAATAGCTGGATACCATCCATCCATCCATCCATCCATCCATCTTCTGCCGCTTATCCGGGGTCGGGTCGCGGGGGCAGCAGCTTAAGAATGGAGGCCCAGACTTCCCTCTCCCCAGCCACTTCCTCCAGCTCCTCCGGGGGAATCCCGAGGCGTTCCCAAGCCAGCCGAGAGACATAGTCCCTCCAGCGTGTCCTGGGTCTTCCCCGGGGCCTCCTCCCGGTGGGACGTGCCCGAAACACCTCACCAGGGAGGCGTCCAGGAGGCATCCTGACCAGATGCTGAGCCTCAACTGGCTCCTCTCGATGTGGAGGAGCAGCGGCTCTACTCTGAGTCCCTCCCGGATGACCGAGCTTCTTTCTCTAAGGGAGAGCCCAGCCACCCTACGGAGAAAACTCATTTCGGCCGCTTGTATTCGCGATCTCGTTCTTTCGGTCATTACACAAAGCTCATGACCATAGATGAGGGTAGGAACGTAGATCGACCGGTAAATTGAGAGCTTCGCTTTTTGACTCAGCTCTCTCTTCACCACGACGGACCGGTAGAGCGCCCGTTAGCTCTCTCCTCGGGCTGCCACCTTATCGTGGTGGAGGGGTTTGAGTGCCCCAATGATCCTAAGAGCTATGCTGTCGGGGGCTTCATGCCCCTGGTAGGGTCACCCAAGGCAGACAGGTCTTAGGGGAGGGACCAGACAAAGCGCAGCCCGAAGACCCCTATGATGACTACAAACCTTGGATTTAGTGTTCCCTCGCCCGGACGCGGGTCACCGGGGCCCCACTCTGGAGCCAGGCCTGGAGGTGGGGCACGTTGGCGAGCGCCTGGTGGCCGGGCTTTTACCCATGGAGCCCGGCCGGGCTCAGCCCGAAGAGGAAACATGGGACCCTCTTCCAATGGGCTCACCACCTGTAGGAAGGGCCACAGGGGTCGGGTGCAATGTGAGACGGGTTGTGGCCAAGGGAGGGGGTCCTGGCGGTCCGATCCTCGGTTGCAGAAACTAGCTGGATACCAAAGGTGATTAATTGGAGGTTATTTTTCAGAATGTGAACTAGGTGAAGTTAAAACCCGGACCCGGCCGGTTCTGGTGGAACGAATTCACAGAAATAGGTTTTTATCTTAAATGTTTCTATTTATTGATCCGTTTTTATAGAGTTATTGGTGATTATTCCAACAATCATCTGAGCTCCAGATGTGAAATACTGACCAGTTGGACCAGTCTGGAGTAATGAGACCAGTGATCCCAGAACCAGGAGCTGAATGGATCTAGTGCAGGAGTGTCAAACTCCAGTCCTGGAGGGCCTCTGGCTGTCCTGCAACTTTTAGCTGAGCCTCTGCTGCACCAACCCTGAATAGAATAATTAGGTCATTAAGGCTCTGGAGATCTGATCCACACCAGGAGGAGGTAATGAAGCTGTTTCATTCCTGTGTTTTGTACCTGTGGCACATTGAAAAACTGCAGGACAGCCAGCGGCCCTCCAGGACTGGAGTTTGACACCCCTGAACTAGTGGTTCTGGTTCTGGGTGATGCTTCAGACTGATGATGCCCCCCCCCTCAGGGATGGAGGTGTGCGGCAGGAACCCGAATCGCACGGCGCCGACCCCTGACCCCCAGCGCTCCGAGGTGCCGCTCTGCTCGCGGACCAACGGCTGGACCTGGCCGCCTCACCCCTTCCAGCTGCTGGCCTGGCTGCTCTACGTCTACTTCGCCGTCACCGGCTTCGGCGTCTTCGTCCCGCTGCTGCCGCCGCACTGGGTCCCTGCGGGCTACATCGTATCCTTCCTGCTGTCGGCCAGGGTCAGAGGTCAAACCGCGTCACCCTGTGCAACTTGTTGAGATTGTGGTCGCTTGAGAAGAGAGGGCCCGGTTTATTGGGTCGGATGTTGACGTTCAGTTCAGGTCTCAGCCGAACCGAAGTTCTGATCTTCCAGAGGAGATCTGGAGTTTGCAGCTCTGTTTCCATTATCCACAGAATTACACAAAAATGATGAAAATAAACTTGCTTTAATGGAAACAACTATTTTGAAAACTCTGGTTCTAATAAAAGATATCTCGAATGATGCCACTTCAGAATATCTTAAATGTACTTTGGATAAGAGAAATGTAGTCTTGACTGATGAAAACTAAATTATAGATATCTTAAAAGCAAATAAGGACTAGACAAAACTAAATTAAAGATATCTTGAATTTTGACTATCCGTAAAAAATGTTCCTGACTTTCATGGCAATTTGAAAGTGTAATAAAACAGTGAAAAATAGAAAAAAGATGTTTGAAAATGCACAACTTTCATGTTGAAAATGCTTTGACAATAGCAATTTTAGCTTTTCAAAGCTGTTTTAAGTGCATTCGGTTTGTTGGAAATGAATAAGCAGGAAATTCTTTGCAGATTTGAGAAGCAGTTTTATTTGTGAAGGTTTTGGTGCTGGGATGAAGTGTTTGTCAGCTGCATTAAAATACATTTACTTTCAAAACTGCAATGGAAACATTTTAATCGCTTCATCTGAGTCAGATGATCAACAGCTGGGCATTACTACTGGTGGAAACGCAGAAGACGACAACAGGAAGTGGCAGGAGGAGGACATTGGTTTTTGGCTCCATCACAGCTTTAATTCATTATGTCATTTCAGTGTGTTGAATTCTTCTGGAAAATCTCAGTTTTTTTAAACGTCGCCACTCTTAAGTAGGCCGGGCTAGTTGCTGCAACGCCTGACTAAGACGCTGACGTCTCCTCTGATTGGCCGATGATGATGAGCGTGAGCGGCTGGAATATTATCTCGTGTAAATGTTTACGTCCATTGCTGCATGGCTTTTAGCAACAAATGACCAAAGTTAATGTCTTTTCTTTGATGGAAACACTACGAATGTGAAATTGTTTTTTTTTTTGACATCAGCAGAATATTGACAAAGATTTTCAAACATTAGTAACAGAAACGCAGCAACAAAAAACAAGGAAACGGCGGGACGGCGGCTCAGCTGCTGTGGCCGAGTCCGGCTCCAGGTCTACAGATCTCTCCTGGTCTCCACCTGTTGCTGATCCCTAACCGCCGCTCAGTGCACCGGCATCCTGTTCGTGTCCCACCTGTGCGTCCACGTCCTGGCCGTGTCCGTCGATCCGGCCGACCTCAACGTGAGGATGAGGAGCGACAGAGGGCCGGTCCCCGCCTTCGACCGCTCCAAACACGCACACGTCATCGAGAACTGCCACTGCTACCTGTGCCAGGTGGATGTGTGAGTAACAGCCTCACAAACCGCAGCAGGCGTGTTTACCTGCACTGCCGCTTAGGGAGTCATTAAATTGGCCCCAAGAGGTCAGAGTGCCCCCCGCAGGCCGCTCAGTGCACACACAGTCGCAGCAGCTCAGTCAGCCGGTTCAGCTCCGACCCCCATGAGCAGCTTCTGCTCAGAAAACACGGCTTCAGAAAGCTACCGTGATCAGTAAAACACGGAGGACAGAGCTGCTGTTCCTGTCTCCTGGGGCCCAGAGCCTGGGGCAACACGAGGCATTAAGTGCCTGTGAGGTGGACTGGAAACCTCCCATGATCCTCTGCTGCTCATCCAACGTCTGAAACAGATTTAACCTGGCATACTGCATTGCATCCTGGGGATTGTAGTATTTTACTTCACTTGGAGTGTGTGTTGTTTCAGGGGCCCCAAGTCGAAGCACTGCAGCGCCTGTAACAAGTGCGTTGCTAACTTCGACCACCACTGCCGCTGGCTCAACAACTGTGTGGGCAGCAGGAACTACAAGTGAGTACTTCCTGTTTCCTCATGTCAGCTGGCGGGTTGAAGGAAGCTCTGCGGGTGAAAACACGAGGAAAGCATCAGGACACTTTGAGGGAAACACGGGGAACTCCAAGTCTTCCTGCCAGTCTGAAGCAAAGCTACATGTCGGAACATGAAAAGCTGATTATGATCCAGAAAGCATCTGTACTGCTGGGAGGAGCCCAGATTTGGGCATTAAAATGTTTATTGGTCTGAAGTTTTCATTGGTTGGAAGCAGAAACTCATCACAGTCAATAGTGTTAGCAGTGTTGAAAACATGAATATAATGTGTGACTTAATATTGTATAATATTCCCATTTACTGAGATGCAGCAGCCTGTGGAGGGAAGTTCTGCTGCGTCATGACCGGTTTCCTCACTGCTGCATCTGAACGCCACGTTGGTCGCACTTGTGTTACTGTCCTCTTTGTGACTTCTGATTGGCTGACCCACTACAGTGGGGCAGGGCAAGACAAGTGTCCTCATGTGTCTCCCTGTCCTGCAGGTTGTTCCTCCACAGCGTCGTCTCCGCTCTGCTGGGCGTCTCTCTGGTTCTGGTCTTCGCCTCCTATGTCTTCGTCGAGTTCTTCAGAGACCCGTCTAACCTGCGCACCGACAAACATTTCCTGGGTAAGACTCGACCTCTGACCCCGCGGAACAAGGCATGAAGCTTGGAGTGTGAGACGGGATGTGTTTGTCGTGTCCACAGTCCAGAATCAGACAGGTGTGTGGTTCGTCTTCCTCCCAGTGGCTCCTCTCAGGTCAGCGGCTGCCGTCATCCCGGTTCTGGCTGCCGTTACCATGGCGATGGGCCTGCTGTCGTCTGGGCTTCTCTGCCACCTGCTCTGCTTCCACATCTACCTGAGTAAGAGCTTCACCTGTCTCACCTGCGTTCCCCCCTGGCCGCTCTGGCTCACCTGGAGCCCTGTGTCTCCTCAGTGTGGAACAGACTCAGCACCTATGAGTACATCGTGCGACAGCGCCACCGCCTGGACAGTAGAGACCCGAGGACGGCCGCAGCATCTAAGCAGAGCAGACGTCCGTCCGTCGTCCAGGTAATGAACCGCTCACCTGAACGGCGCAACCTGCCGTCACGTCCTGACGCCTCTGCTGTCCCGACAGGATGTGAACTACTCAGGGACCCTGGGGTACACCAACCCCCAGCTGGACGTCCAGCAGGGACAGGCGGACACCTGTGCTGGTTCCGATCCGGTCCCCAGGTAACGTCCAAGCCCAGAGCAGGTCCTTGTTGCCATGGAGACTGCTGTCTCTGACTCCCAGGAATCAAACGCTGAGTGTCTGAGCCGAGGGAATGTGTGTGCGACACACATCGACACCAAGTGTCACAACGATGGCCAAAACAAGAAACACTGAGGGCAGCTAACTTGTCATGGCGGATGAAAATAAACATATTGGTTTATAAAATACCAGAATTTTTCCAGAAGTATCTGATGACATAACTTTAGAACATTAAATTATGTGTAATGATTATTTGCTCTGTGGTTGAGTCGAGTTTTTACCAAGTACTTTTTACACTTGATCAATTAAAGCTTAATGCGTTAGCATGTTGAAACTCTACTGCTCTGATTGGGGTCTTTGGTCTCACCTACAGCCTGCAACCTTAAAATCCTCTGAAATTACCAAGAGATGTGGAAAAATCAGATCAGACCTGCTCCCTGGTGGTCACAGCAGGAACTGCACCGTCACGCCTGCTCCCCTCTCTGTTTCAGGTTCCTGGCCAATGGCAGAGCGAGGAGCGCGTCCGATCCGGTCCACGACGAGGAGGCTCCGCCCACCGCCTCCACGGAGCTGAAGGCACACACACACCAACACACGCAGGTCAGCACACACACACCAACACACGCAGGTCAGCACACACACACCAACACACGCAGGTCAGCACACACACACCAACACACGCAGGTCAGCACACACACACCAACACACGCAGGTCAGCACACACACACCAACACACGCAGGTCAGCACACACACACCATCATCACATCCCAAATTCGTCTCATCTCAACTCTGAACTTCATCTGAACCACGGTGTTTTCGAAGCGCTTTCATCCTGCTCCGTTTGGCCCACTCTTTATGATTCTGGTTCTGTTCAGTCACTTCTCTGTGTTTATCTCTTTTATACCACAGAAGAAGAAGAAGGGGCGTCAGGTTCCAGCGGAGGTGACCAGAGGCCACTGCCCACCTGTAGCTCCGCCCCCAGGTACGAGCTCGCCTGCCTCTCTGCTAGCAGCCGACCCGCCGGCTCTGGAGCTAGCTGTGAAAAGCGAGCTAGCTCCAGCGTGGAGAGCGGCCGTCTGCTGCCGCAGGTCTGGATGATGAAGACCTCTGATCGGCTCAGAGGCCCAAACAGAAAACAAACTTTTAAATAAAGAGCAGAGATGAGGCGTCCAGCTGCTGGTCGATTCTTAGTGAAATCAGCGGGACTTCTGATGCATTTAATGAACATCTGATTGTTTGCTATTTGTAGAGGTGCTGATTAAAAATTGAAATTTGATCATAAAAATCAGCCAGACGTTCATTTCTGGAGCAAAGTTAACCCATCGAGTTCCTGCAGAGCCAAGGCTTTTTCCATCAAGAAAACCAAGCGGTGCAGAAGCAGGGCTCCCACACACCCTGTAGCCTCCGACTGTTTTGCATGATCTTAACTCCTCCAAACTCTACATCCTCTTCTTGGATATGGCAGCGTCTCTCCTTTCCTCTATGTCCATCCGAGGAGTTCGGAAAGATCCTAGCCCGGCTCGGTTCCTCCTCTTTCCTCCATTTCCTGTTCATCCTCAGCTGGATACCAGTTTGGCCACCTTCAGGTCTGCAGTGTGGCTCTGCAACTTGATGAGGGTATTCATGGCCAAGAGATCAGTCACAGAGATGGTGCACCCTGTGATAATGCTTTCCGTTGAGTCAGTCGCAGCCGTTTCTGTCGCTAGGCTAGTCATGGTTGTAATTAGGCCTATAACAGATAGGCTAAATGACAGATTGTGATTGTGTCAAAAATTATTGCGATAAACGATAATATTGTTTGAAGACCATTTAAAACTGATTTAATGGAAATTACATAATAATACATGCGATATCCTGCCAAACATAGATGCACTTTATGTTCAAAAGACACTTCCCACTGGAATTGAGAAACAAAACAACCAAAATTAAAATGGATTCTTAGTCTCCATTAACAATAAATGTACTTGAATAAAAACTAAACAACATAAAGCCAAAGTGGAAATAAACACTGCATTCAACCAAAAGAGTGCAGATTATGAAGTCTGTATAGTAAATCGCCCTGCAGTAATCATTAGATTTAAATAGAGAAGACATCCCACTGCCTGATGCAATAGTTCAAACTGCAGGATTTTTTACCCCAATTTCCCTTTAGGACAATCTTAGAATGCTGCGATTTCGTAACCAATTATCCTGTGGTGTGTTACCGTAGATCGTTGTGCCGCTCCAATCTAAATCAGGGGCTTTCCCCAACTGTTACCGCAGCCTGTTGAATGTGACCGGTAGCCAATCAGAAAGCGCGGATTCCCCTCCGTGCTTTCTGAGGGAAAACACAGAGGAGAATCCCAAAAAGCTGACACGGCGCAACCCGAAATCCAGCGGACATTGGAGATGATATGTGGAAACCATATTAATGTTTATTCAACATTTTGTGCAAAGAATATAGAAATGACAAGGGGAGGAGTTTATCAATTGCTACCGCAGTTAATAAGCCCTGTAACTTTTCAGCTGTTCGTCGTTAAAGTGACATAAATAGGTTATAATGATTTTCATTCAGTCAGGACTGACACTAGTCACATGCATTGCAGGTAGATTGTAGTAAATGCCTTTTTTAAAATTAGTTAACTGGACTTGAAGCCATTATTTTGTGCCCATTGTTGGACACCACACAGCACGATCGAACCTGATTGAACCGTTATACCTAGGATTTCTGTCGACTAGTGTGTGGTCTCTCAGGTTTTGAAAATGGGCCGACAGCCTGCAGACAGCTCTAAGATGGTGTAGTGTGCACTGGGCATTACGGAAATGAGGAAGGGAGGGTCAGTGGAGAGCATAGGAGTTGAGCCGATAATTAAGATGATAGTTTTAATTTATCGTGCGATTAGTTGACTTGTTTATCGCGCCAGTTGTAATGTTGTCATCCAGTGTTATGCGGCTGCCACTGATGTGTCAGAGCGTTCATGTGTAAATACGTCCACTGAGGCGTCCGGACATGTCATCAGTGATGTTCCTGGCATCATTGCATGTTTTGGGTCTTTCATCTTCACGCACTTTCTTCCAGGTGACCCATCCAGGGATGTTCAGTCCCTGCTTTTGTCCAGATGGCTAATTAGCTACATTGACTCCACAGTTCTCTCTTAAGCCGCACCCATCTTGAGGCCATCTCTGCTGCTTCAGTGGTGCAATGGGGGGCTCTTGTCTTGCATTCTCCCTCAATGCCAAAACTACTCATGCAACCTCATATGTGAAGCCTGTTCTTCTCCAACCTGCCTGCTTGCAGTCACTGATCAGCCATTTGTTCTTGGAGAACTTTTTCTCAGGCTCTTGTTCAAACTTCCCATGGGACTGTCAGGACGTGTGTCT
The DNA here is from genome assembly GCA_911649635.1 of Poeciliopsis gracilis. Taxonomy (NCBI): domain Eukaryota; kingdom Metazoa; phylum Chordata; class Actinopteri; order Cyprinodontiformes; family Poeciliidae; genus Poeciliopsis; species Poeciliopsis gracilis. The sequence continues at coordinate 118,458 of CAJVRI010001095.1, read as the reverse complement.
GAGCAATGTGGCAGCAATGAGGCTGGGGAACTTCGCTTGCTTTTCCAGATTCACCAATAGCTTCATCTCTCTAGCAGAGGTAAGGATGCTTTAATCGGCGAGACTTTGCTCAAATGAGTCCTGCGCTGATGGCTGATCTATAGTTTATCATAAAAATTACAAAACATTTATCACTGTTAATATCTGGAATAATATAAAGATCTGTCCCTGTCCCCATACTCCATGTTGTTTTAATGAAAAATAATTACCTTTGGTTTCAAACAATAATGGAAGATATTGTAGTAAGCTTTACTTGCAGGTATATAATTATAATGATAATAATAATAATGTTGGCTATAATAATATCAACAGCTAGAACTGTAAGCAGTTGTGGTGGGTTCCTTGCTCTGCCTGAGTCAAACTGCTCACCGTTTTTCAGGACGGTTTTTGGTCCCGGAGGGTTTCAAATGCAGGAATCCTGAAAATAAATACGATCGCACCCAGTGTGAGCCAGGGTCACTTATTGATCTCCACAGTCAGCTAAAGGGTGTCTTGCATCACCTCCTTCAAAGAACAGGCTGGTGTCGTATATGAAGAGGATTTAATGCAAAAACGTATGAAACCTGTCACCTGATCAAAAATGTAATTTTAAGGCACTTTACACGAAAACAAATCAACAAATTCAGAAAACACAGCAAACAAATGTACCAAACAGGACCATAATAATAAGTCATTATCCTATGAGTCATCCTATCCAAATAGGACAATAAAACTCGTCAAAAGTTGTTAAACTTTTGACAATGTTCACATGTATAGTATCTTTCAATTCTATACAACTGAGATAGTTACTCCTATTGACAGTCACAGCAATGGAAAGCATTGGATGGCTTTTTATTGTGAGAAAAGCACCATGCTTGGTTGGCTGTATTTAAAGACCTCTTTAAAATCTTGGTGGGTTTTTTTCCTCTCTCATTTGAAACAAAGAAACGTAAAAGCTCTATTATTTTAAGATATATTTTTCAAAAAAATCTTCATTGTGAAGGTGTGGCAGTACGTGTGGATGAAACGATTTGACGTTGATTGTAGTTGAGATAAACACACTGAGCTGAAATGGAGCAGAATTTAAGTACTACATGCAAATGTTGCTGCCCCAGAAAATATGTATTTGGCTCCATCCAGTGGCCAGATAGGACAACTACACTACGGAGGTGGCGTGGCTGTTTTTTGTTCAATAAATTTTATATGTTCAAAAAATTCAAAAGATGTCCAAAATGTGGTAATTTGTAGTGAAAATCTGGAAATTTACCAATTGACCAACCTTGCTTGTCATTTCTGCTGAATTTTGTCAATTCTGTTCTGTTGAATTATAAATGCATAAAACGACATTAAGCATTAAGATCACTCAGTGTCAAAGTTTGATTTGCTGTTATTTAAACAAAGTAGCGCAGATTTTTACTCAATGAAGGCTAATATGTACCATTAGTGTTGCAGTTTAGTTAGGATTATGAGGTGGTAGTTTGGCAAAAGTCTGATCAGTGGTTTTACAGTGCCACCTTGTGGTGGAAAGTTGACAAACTAGCTGGACATGGTTAAAATGCTTGTAACTGGTGGAACGAAGGAAAATGTAGAATTTGTTTTATTGTTACTTTGGCAGCGTACAGAGGTGCATTGGCCTTTGTAGCTCCTGAGATTAAACCCTATTTTAATATCTTCTATGTGAAGCGACAAATGATCACGAAGCCTCGAAGAACCTGTATGAATGACAGCATTAGGTCACTGCAGATGAAGCACCTGGAGGCAGTTTACGCGGTTGCAGGGGCTGATAATGGCCGGGTTTTATCAGCATGTCGCCTTTCCTACATGCGGAGGCAACACTCTGGACTGTGTACACCAACATTCAGAGCTCTTCCTCACCCCTACTTTGGCTTCAACGACCACATCTGCATCCTGCTGGTGCCAGCATATCGTCCCTGATGAGACGGATTAGACCAACGAAGAAGACAGTCACTGTGTGGCCCAGGACTGTTTCCTGTGCACAGACTGGCAGGTCTTCAGAGAGGCGGCTACTTACGAAGGAGAGGTGGACCTGGGGGAATAAACCTCCTCTGTTCTTGGCAGAAACGTTTGCACAGCTGCTCATCTGTCTCTTTCTAAGAAACTTTGAACACAGCAATTTTGTGAATGGAACATTCAGTTTTATAATTGTAACCTGAAACCCTTATTTCTACCATAGCGCCACCTACAGGTGAATCTGCCTGAATATGTGTAACCAAGTAGCAGCGTGGTCCTGAAGGTTCCAACTGGGTTCTAACAACAAGGTTCTAACTAGGTTCCAACTGGGTTCTAACAACAAGGTTCTAACTAGGTTCCAACAGGATTCCAACAACAAGGTTCCAACTGGGTTCTAACAACAAGGTTCTAACAAGGTTCCAACTGGGTTCCAACAAGGTACTAACAAGGTTCCAACAAGGTTCCAACTGGGTGCCAACAAGGTTCCAGGGTTCCAACAACAAGGTTCAACGGTTCCAAGTGGGTTCAAACTGGGTTCTAAAGGTTCCAACTGGGTTCCAACAACAAGGTTCCAAAAAGGTTCCAACTGGGTTCCAACAAGGTTCCAACTGGGTTCCAACAAGGTTCCAACTGTTCCAACTGGGTTCCAACAACAAGGTTCCAACAAGGTTCCAACTGGGTTCCAACAAGGTTCCAACTGGGTTCCAATTGGGTGCCAACAAAGTTCCAAGGTCAAGCGGACTGCCTTGCATTAGCGGTCCAACCGCTCACACAGGTTGGGAACCCCAGTGTTTTTTTTTTCCAGAAAAGCTTTGAGGAACAAAACATGGTAAACTGTTGAATGGCTGAAGGTGACCCCGGTATTTACTGATGAGTTCATCTGAAGTTGTGTTCCTAACCTCTGACCCCATTGTCCTTTTGTTCTCCAGCAGAATCCTCCCTGGGTCAGCGGCTTCCTTTCCCAGCATTTCCTCTCAGGGCCCCCCCAGGACACGCTCCGGCCCCGGGCCCCATCCAGGCTGCCGCCCCACCGGCCGAGTACCATTCGGATTCTGCCGAGTCCCTGGAGGAAATCCCCGTGGCGCTGGCCAAGCTGGGCTCCTCGTCCTCCGGCGATGCCACCGGGGCGTCTCGCCGGCCGGACCGCCGTCTGGCCCGAGGGACCCACGGCCCCCTGCCGGACCGACCCGCTCCTGTGCTCAGAAAGTCTAGGAAGAAGAACCCGTCCTCTCGAGTGAACAGAACCACTGCTCAGCTGAGGTTTGAAATGGCATCAATGCAGCCGCCATCCGTGTTCGTCAGCCGTGCCAGCAGAGAGACGCCTGAAGTTCTCGGCTGGACGCAGATCGGGTCTAGACCGGTTCTGGATTCCTGACCGGGTCCATTGGTTGTGGTCCAGCCTCCTGGACCGAGTTCTGACCTGAAACAGCAACTGCTGTTGGAAAGGGACTTCTATTGTGAAAGGTTGTGTGTATTTATTGGTGGGCAAGACTTTTAATTTGAAAGCCAAGGTGACTTCCTCTGAGTTTCAACCCCATCGGATCGGATGCTGTTCAAAACAGATCAAGATGCTTCACATAATCAAACGTTATTGTTGCTGTTTCCTTAGCAACCTCGTCACCTGGTTTCTATGTTAACTCAGACTGAACCAATATATTTGGTGAGAATGTGAATTGGAGCTCAAAGCAGAACACTGCTTCCAGGTCAAAGGTTGTTTCTACTCTGCTGTGCCTCTTCTCTTCATCTTCCTGCTTCTGATCTGAAGTCTGAATGTGTCGATGTGAATTGTTCCTTTAAATCCGAGAAGCCAGGGGGCGGAGTCATCTGTGTGATGCCACTGTTTGCAATAAACTCCACACTCGCACATTCCTCTTCATCACAACCAAAAAGCATCATTTTACTGAAGCAGCTGGATTGCTGCATGCAATAATACTAATGGAAAGTTTAATGAAAGGAAAATCATAGCAGAAAAGGTTGGACTGATTTCCATACTTTCTTTACAGAACACATTTACATGAAAAGCAAAATGTTCAGAGATGGAGGAAGAGAGCGGAAGAGCAAGCAGCATGGAAAGGCCTTTGACCTCTGACCTGCAGCCTCGCTCAGGCTGCGGGGTCACCGAGGTTTCCAACTAACAGAGGAACAAAGAGAACTTCCTGCATAACAGAAGGGGTCCGAGTCCACAGCTCTGCGCTGTCCCTCAGTGGACGACACAGGAAGTTCTGTCAGAACGCTCTGTGCTTCACCTTCACACCAACCAAGCCATCTGGGGTCAAAGGTCAACAACATGATGACTGAAAACCTCAGGAAGAATTTGTGTCAAATGCTCAGAGAATGTTCGGTTCTCAGTCCATCGAAACCAGAACCGTCAGATCCAACCTGTTTCAGCTTAACTTCTGGATCTAAAAGCTGAGCTGAACTTTTCATCCCGACACCCAAAGGTTCTGACCTTTATTAAAACGCACGCACACACACGCACATGCACGCACATGCACACACACACATGCACACATTAAAGCCAACCAATACGATCCGTCAGTCACCGGCAACACTTGAGGCTTTTATTTTGACAGGCTGATATCATTGGGGTGTGTTGCTGCATGTCATCATCCTCCCTGGATGAGGAGCGGTTGCTCTGACAACCAGCCTCCAACAACATCAAAACAATGTCACTCTCAAAGGAGGGGCAGCAAGAAGTATGTGACACACACACAAAGACACACACCACGCAGCATGGGAAGTTCACATAGTGGCCCGTCTCACACGCACACACACACACATACGCACACGCAGCCAGGCTGTGGTTTATAAAGAGTGAATGAGGCGTGACGGCCAACAGGAGGACAGGTTTCCATAGTTACTTCAGACATATCCAGACCATAATGATCTCTAGACACTTTATTACAATTTAAAAATCAAGAAACAGAAAGAGACGCCTGACAGACGGAGAGCAGGAAAAACTGGATCCGCAAAAACGGCCATCCATCACTGTTGTCCTCCATCACTGTTGTCCTCCATCATGGATGTCCTCCACCTTGGATGTCCTCCATCATGGTTGTCCACCATCACTGTTGTCCTCCATCATGGATGTCCTCCATCATGGATGTCCTCCATCACTGTTGTCCTCCATCACAGATGTCCTCCATCATGGATGTCCTCCATCATGGTTGTCGTCCATCATGGTTGTCCTCCATCATGGTTGTCCTCCATCATGGATGTCCTCCATCATGGATGTCCTCCATCATGGCTGTCCTCCATCATGGTTGTCCTCCATCATGGATGTCCTCCATCATGGTTGTCCTCCATCATGGATGTCCTCCATCATGGATGTCCTCCATCACTGTTGTCCTCCATCATGTTGTCCTCCATCATGGATGTCCTCCATCATGGTTGTCCTCCATCACTGTTGTCCTCCATCATGGTTGTCCTCCATCATGGATGTCCTCCATCATGGATGTCCTCCATCACTGTTGTCCTCCATCACTGTTGTCCTCCATCATGGATGTCCTCCATCATGGTTGTCCTCCACCACTGTTGTCCTCCATCATGGTTGTCCTCCATCATGGATGTCCTCCATCATGGATGTCCTCCATCATGGATGTCCTCCATCATCGTTGTCCTCCATCATGGTTGTCCTCCACCATGGATGTCCTCCATCATGGATGTCCTCCATCATGGATGTCCTCCATCATGGATGTCCTCCATCATGGTTGTCCTCCATCATGGATGTCCTCCATCATGGATGTCCTCCATCATGGTTGTCCTCCCCATCATGGATGTCCTCCATCATGGATGTCCTCCATCACTGTTGTCCTCCATCATGGTTGTCCTCCATCATGGCTGTCCTCCATCATGGTTGTCCTCCATCATGGTTCTGTCCTCCATCATGGTTGTCCTCCATCATGGCTGTCCTCCATCACTGTTGTCCTCCATCATGGTTGTCCTCCATCATGGTTGTCCTCCATCACTGTTGTCCTCCATCACTGTTGTCCTCCATCATGGATGTCCTCCATCATGGTTGTCCATTGTCCTCCATCACTGTTGTCCTCCATCATGGATGTCCTCCATCATGGTTGTCCTCCATCATGGATGTCCTCCATCATGGATGTCCTCCATCGTTGTCCTCCATCATGGATGTCCTCCATCATGGATGTCCTCCATCATGGTTGTCCTCCATCATGGCTGTCCTCCATCATGGTTGTCCATCATGGTTGTCCTCCATCATGGTTGTCCTCCATCACTGTTGTCCTCCATCATGGCTGTCCTCCATCATGGTTGTCCTCCATCATGGATGTCCTCCATCATGGATGTCCTCCATCATGGTTGTCCTCCATCATGGTGTCCTCCATCATGGATGTCCTCCATCATGGTTGTCCTCCATCAATGGATGTCCTCCATCATGGATGTCCTCCATCATGGTTGTCCTCCATCATGGATGTCCTCCATCATGGATGTCCTCCATCATGGATGTGCTCCATCATGGTTGTCCTCCATCATGGTTGTCCTCCATCACTGTTGTCCTCCATCATGGCTGTCCTCCATCATGGTTGTCCTCCATCACTGTTGTCCTCCATCATGGCTGTCCTCCATCACTGTTGTCCTCCATCATGGTTGTCCTCCATCACTGTTGTCCTCCATCATGGTTGTCCTCCATCATGGCTGTCCTCCATCATGGATGTCCTCCATCATGGTTGTCCTCCATCATGGTTGTCCTCCATCATGGATGTCCTCCATCATGGTTGTCCTCCATCACTGTTGTCCTCCATCATGGCTGTCCTCCATCATGGTTGTCCTCCATCATGGTTGTCCTCCATCATGGCTGTCCTCCATCATGGTTGTCCTCCATCATGGTTGTCCTCCATCATGGATGTGCTCCATCATGGTTGTCCTCCATCATGGTTGTCCTCCATCACTGTTGTCCTCCATCATGGATGTGCTCCATCATGGTTGTCCTCCATCATGGTTGTCCTCCATCACTGTTGTCCTCCATCATGGCCGTCCTCCATCATGGTTGTCCTCCATCATGGCCGTCCTCTCGCCTTCCAGGGCAGCATCTGGGTTGAGGTGCAGGATACTGGAGCGCATTAGCTTAGCTAGCTACGATAGCAGCTGTATGTGGATCAAACGAAGCTTATCAGGTGTTTACAACAATTGTTTGGTTCAATAATTAACTGGATAACTGATCAGTAATTATTTTTATTAATTTTTTCTGCCAATACATCACCAACACGTTTTCTCTCGCATCAGCATTTTTAGTCTTCTTGTCTGGATGTGGATCGTGGTTGTCATGGCGATGGCCACACAAACAGCAACAGCTGTGGGACATCCAGGAAGTTCAAGAGCTTCAATTTCCCACAGATGTTTATGTTTATGTTCTTGTTTACAAACTTGGTTATTTTTTTGCTGATTGATGAAAGAGCAGATAATCAAACCTATTGATTATTGATAGCTTCTGCCTCACAAGGAACAGAATGTGACCTCTGACCTCATCATGTTTCAAACAGTTTGAATCCATTGTGCCTCACTGTGACTTCATCAAGGGAATGTGTGTGTGTGTGTGTGTGTGTGTGTGTGTGTGTGTGTTGACCTCTGACCTGAAGCACTGGGAGCTGCCGGCTTCGTCCTCCTCCTCTTCTTCCTCCTCTGCCTCACTGCCCCTCCCCTGATGTGGGACAGGCTGGCGTCATGGCGACGAGGTAAACAGACGATAACAAGCACCTCGGAGCGCGCCTCGAACCAGAGGACATTCGGAGACAGACGCAGGAGGACGTGAGACATCAAGGAGCTCAGGTTTGAACTTTGACCTTATTTCAGTTTTTGAAGCTTTTACCTTGAAAGGATTTCCTGGTAGACCTGCTGGGTTCTGGTCTCCAGAAACCATGTCGGACCTTAGAACTGCTGCTTCGTCAAGCATCTTACTGCTTCAGTCCTGCAGAGAAAACTGGATTAAAACAGTGTGTGTGTGTGTGCGTGCGTGTATGTGCGTGTGTTTGTGTGTGTGTGTGTGTATGTGTGTGTGTGTGTGTGTGTGTGTGTGTGTGTTTGTGTGTGTGTGTGTGTGTGTGTGTATGTGTGTGTGTGTGTGTGTGTGTGTGTGTGTGTGTGTGTGTGTGTGTGTGTGTGTGTGTGTGTGTGTGTGTGTGTGGTTGCCATCATAACGCTCTGACACACTGTTATCACCTCAACAAAACAGCCAGAATGGTCTTATGAATTATTTTTTTAATCCAACCTGCAGGGTGATTTTTATGATCACAAATGTCTGCTGGGTTCTGGTGGGTTCTACTGGGTTCTGGTCTCAGTCCAGTTCCACTCTCCTCTCAGGTCTCAGTAAACCTGGAGGATCTCTGGTCCAGTGCTCTGATGTCCTTCTTTACCTTCTCCTATAGCTTTGACATTCTATAACTAACTCTATAACTCATTAATTAGTTTGCAGAGGTCAGAGGTCATGAATCTGCATTAATATGATGCCATTTAATGTGGGGGAGGGAAGGGTCCATTTAGTTCTAGTGAAGTGGTGAAGAGGTCCATTTGGTTCAGAAGACTGCTGAGAGGCTCTGTTCTGATCAGTGGCTCCAACTCATGATGTTTTCCTCCTTCTGTCCAGTCGACCCGGTTCTACTGGACCCAGAACATTAAACATCTCCAGTTGCAGTGGTTCTGAGTCCAACCAGCCTGTTCCCCTCCTGGCCTGTTCCCCTCCTGGCCTGTGGGGGCGCTGCACCAACAACCACTGCAGGAAACGACACTAAAACCTCTGAAGACGCTGAGAGCAACTTCCAGTTTCACCAGATGGAACAAGATGGAGGCGTCAGAGTTTAGAGCTGGAGGATTTCTCTTTAGTCTTTGGCTGAAGACCAGGAGCCATTTCTGCTGCTAGCGCTAGGCTAGCATGTTAGCGCTAGGCTAGCATGTTAGCTTTGGTTATATTTACCCAGAATGCCCTGCACTGTAGTCCACTTCCTGTTTGTGGAGCGGTCTCTGGTCCACTTGGTGTTTACATTCAAACCAAACCAGAGTTCACTTCAACCGAACCCAGACCGAAGAGTGGAGGACTAGAGGTCAGAGGTCGTTTAGCATTCACCCCAACCGGACCGGACTTTCTAAACAAAAGGACTGGAGTTGGACTAATGCAGGCTGAACTGGATTGGTGAGAATATAACGATAGTGTTGGTCAGAGATATGATGAAGGGAAAGAACAAATCACTGTTGCAAAGATTTCATGCGACGAAATCAATTCTTTTCTTTCTGCTCTTCATCTTCCTCACCTGATGGCAGTAAGAGGCTTTAACCTGATTGGTTTGTTTTTGATGAAGCTCTGTGGTGATTGGACAGCTGGAGAACCAGGAGAGAACTGATGCAGGATTCCTGTCGGACGAAGGAATCAAACCCTGAAGGCAATAAACTGCTGCAACATTTCGAAAAGAGAGTTTACAGAAATATCAGTTCATTAAGTATTCAAACTGATTCAAATTTCTGTCAAAGGAAACCCAGCAGAGCATCACTCCTCCTGGCCAGCAGGGGGCGACAGAACAGAGGAAAAACTCCCCTGTAAGAGGAAGAAACCTCCAGCAAATCAACTGAAATATTCAGGGTGTTTCCTTCGTAACCTGGGACTGATGGATCCACCCCCCACTGCAACCAGAACCTCCAGTACCAGCAGTCTGGTACCAGAGAGTTCTGGTAGGAACATCTGGTAGTAAACTGGTAGTGAACTGCTTAAGTTATTGTGCTGCCCTGCAGAACCAGTTTGTTTAATTTGGAGGCAGGAATCTGTCACACCAGGAAGAGGTCATCTGATTGGCTGCATGGTCTGGATCGACCAGAATCCATCTTATTCACCTTTAACGGCACCAGAACCAATCAGAACTGGACCTGATCGTTTCTGGATCAAACCAGATGACAGCTGACAGAACTGACTGTCGGATGTTCAGCTGTAGGTTCTGGTCGGGTTAGACCGTGGTCTCTGGTTCTGTGGAGCCCAGAACCTTAGAGATGGTTCTGATTATTGAACTGCTGTTAGACTAATGGAGTCTTTGGTTCTGATCTGTCATTGAATGCTTTGATTTCTGAGATCTTCTGCCTACTTCCTGTTGCCAGCAGGGTTCTGCTCATAGTGACGGTGCGCTGACTGACCTTTACTCTTCTTCAGGAGTCGTCTCATCATGGCGGTCAGTTCGGACGTGGAGCCGCTCTTCGTGGCCTTCAAGAAGTTCTCGGTCTATGGAGACACGAAGGCGAGCGGCAGGGAGCTGAGCGGGAAGGCCTGGGCCAAGCTGTGCAAGGACTGCCGGGTCATTGACGGGAAGAGCGTCACCGGCACCGACGTGGACATCGTCTTCTCCAAAGTGAAGTGAGTTTTTCACATCGGGCCGAGGAATCCTCTCATGACTCATGACGCTGGATCCATTGAATGTTTCGGTGAAGGTCTGACATGAAGGTTGTTGATGGAATATCTCTGTTTCTTGCAGACAGAGGTCGGCTCGGGTCATCAGCTACAAGGAGTTCCAGCAGGCGCTGGAAGAACTGGCTCCCAAGAGGTTCAAAGGTCAAAGTAAAGAGGCTGCACTGCAGTCCATTCACAAGCTGGTGGAGGGCCAAGAGCCGACCAATGTCGGCGTGACGGTGAGCCTTTGTGAGACGTTTCCTGTTCAGTTGAAACACGTTTAGTTTCTGTATCCGACTGGAAGCTTCTAGAAATGCTGGATCGGGTGAGTTTAGAGCACAAAATGTCCGACTGTCGATTAGCTTCTGCTAATTCGACTTTCTGAGAAGCAAAGAGGAAAATCACTGAACTGCTGATGAAACTGAATTCATCACAAAGACTGGAATGAATCTGGGAGTGAACCAGATTTAGAACTCGCAAGATTTAAAAACCGTCCGACTAACCCTAACCCGCCTCCTCAGCCCCGCCTCCTCAGCCCCGCCTCATCAGCCCCGCCTCCTCAGCCCCGCCTCCTCAGCCCGGCCTCCTCAGCCCCGCCCCATCAGCCCCGCCTCCTCAGCCCCGCCTCCTCAGCCCCGCCCCCTCAGCCCCGCCCCCTCAGCCCCGTCCCCTCAGCCCCGCCTCCTCAGCCCCGCCCCATCAGCCCCGCCTCCTCAGCCCCGTCCCCTCAGCCCCGCCCCTCAGCCCCGCCCCCTCAGCCCCGCCTCCTCAGCCCCGCCCCCTCAGCCCCCCCCCTCAGCCCCGCCCCCTCAGCCCCGTCCCCTCAGCCCCCCCCCCTCAACCCCGCCCCCCAAATGAAAACAACGTCCTGGAAGCGTCTCTCCTTTTAATCCAAAATCCAAAATGTGAAAACCCCAAAAAAGATGAGAAAAGAGAGAATGGTACCACCAGAACTCCCAAAAAGGAAGGTAAAGTCCAGATCTGACCGGGAGCGTCTCCCGGGTCCAAACTCCGACCCGGTTCTAGTGCAGCATCTGTGAACTTTAATCGCATTTTTGTGTCGTTTCTTAGATTTTTTACTTGTTTTAAACTTCAATCGAATCAAAACTTCTGCTGCACAGATCTGTTGCCCTTTAAATTGCACAGCTGAATCAACATGATTATTTACCCAAATCAGCTTTTAACACAGGAAATCCTGAATAATTTTAACAATAAAATCACAACAATTGTTCTACAAGGCAGTTTGCTACTTTTACTATTTAATATATTATTCAGAAAAATCAAACCTAGTGGTTATGATACATTATGTTGTAAGATCCTCCAACTGATGGACTTCAGTTGCTGCTGTGACCAAACAGTCGTTCTGTTCGTTCGGTTCTTCATCATGTTTTCCACTTACAATCAGGAGTATTGAAGTCTTGATTCTTATCGAAATATTTCTGATCAAATTCATCTTCAAGTCAGGAACTTTTCTGTCTCATTCTGCTGAGCAGACAGGAAGTAGCATCACTTGTCCCCCATTTCCTTCCTGTCCTCTGTGTCCCTCAGAAAGTGGCGAAGACGACAGCAGTGGACCGTCTGACCGACACGTCCCGCTACACCGGCTCCCACAAGGAGCGCTTCGACGACAGCGGCCGGGGCAAAGGTCGCGAAGGCCGCGAAGACCTGGTGGAGCACACGGGCTACGTGAACGCGTACAAGGACGCCGGAACGTATGACAGCAAGATGAAGGACGCTGACAAGTGAGGAGACGCCCCCTGCTGGAAGCTCAGAGGAAGTCCTCTGGGACTGGACCGAACCCTGCATCGAGGAGCAGAACAGACCTCCGGAACCGCTGGAACCTGGAATCAATAAACAGCTTTTAGAGCTTTTTGTTTCACAATGTCTCCTTCCTGTAATGAACTTCACATATGATGGAGATCAACAACATATGATTTTTTAAATCACTGTTAGATTTCTGAGGTGAATAGAAAATGTTGAGTTGGAGAAAAAAATATTTACAGAAAATTTTAATTAACATCATATAAATTAGAAGCTCAAAAATCTCAAAAATAAAATATTCCAAGAGGAAATTATTTATTCTGGTAGAAGAATGTCCAACAGCAACAAACCTTTTGCAGATGTGTGGCGGCCCCTAGTGGCAGAGATAAGTTACAACAAGTTCATCCATGTTTGATTAAAGTCAGACATTTTAATGCTTTCAGATAATTTTATGTTTGCTCATTTTTTATGAAACATTATTGGATATAGAAGAAATAACCAGATTCTGGGTTCATCCAGACCTTTACTTGATTCTTTATTGAAATAATTGTGTTCAAAAAGTAAAGTAAATGCAACTACTCACAGAAAAATCTGTAAATATTTCAGTAAAAATACTTCAATAACACAAGATGTTAAATGTGCTCCATATGCATCAGTCTAACTAAAACCCAATAATGAAGAAATGAAACAAAATGAAAACCTTAAACGATCCAGACCATCTCAAGTTCACCTCACTGCAGCTAACAGGAAGGGCGACGGACCGCTGTCAGTCTCAGACCTTATATGGAAACAGGACCATTGCACTCCAGAAGTGAAGGGGGCGCTATTTCCAGTATTTTCCATGTCTCCCGTTTCTATTTTCTTGTGAAATCTGTGGTATATTTTCACCTTCAGGAAGGATTTTCACTCTCAGTATTTGAACTTCTCTCTTTTATTTACTTCAGCTCACAGTTTGTAACAGATTCTGTAGCTTCCTGTGTTCTTCTAAATCTGCTCCTGACTCGTATCTTTTCAGGCCTGATGCTGCCTCTAGTGGCGTGGGGAGGTAACACAACTAATGTAATTACAATATTATTCACTATTAATTCAGCATTACTGGCACTGTAAAAGATGAACTATAAGACACCATATTTTTTCATTTTCTTAAGGAAGTAGAGATAATTAAATGAGTTAAAACCAGAAAGTGATTCCAGTTTCTCTCGATGGCCAACCTGTTGAAACTGGCAAATTTTCAATTCCTGCTGTCGTTCCTGGACAGTCAGCTCGACTTTGCAGAAAACACTTCCTGTATCTTTAAGGACTTTCTCAGAGACTCCATCTTTAAGAGGATCTAGTGATCTTGTTACCCAACTAGAGCTTGTTGAGCTAAAATGTTAAAACTTAACATTTAACTAGAGTTTGAACTCAACTCAAGTTAAAACAACATTTTAACTCAAGTTTGAACTTTTCATCTCCTCAGCTGGTTTCCGTCTCATGAGCTGCAGATTAACAAACTTTTAATGCAACTTTCACTGGCAGGTAAACAGCAGGTAAATGGTGGTGAAACCAGAACCAACTTTATCTCAGCTGTTTGCTGAAAGATGATGGAAGATGCAGGAATATTGTAGCAGAGAGCATCCATCCTCTCTATTCATCAGTTTGACCCTCTGACCTCATGAAGCCGTTTCTGTTTTCCTCTGGTAATAACAATCTATTAGGAATCATTTATTGACAGGGCAATAATTATTCTTTACCAGCTAAATGAAGACATTTACCTGCAGCTTGCTGAGTGTTTTGCTCTATTCACACATTGTTGATGATGTGATTCTATGAAAATGATTTATTGTTTTAGAGTCGAAGGAAAATTTCCACGTTCATCCATCTAGCCATCGTCTGCCACTTATCCAGGTCGGGTCGCGGCCCAGACTTCCCTCTCCCAGCCACCAGCTCTTCCAGGGGAATCCCAAGGCGTTCCCAGGCCAGCCGACAGACATAGTCCCTCCAGCGTGTCCTGGGCCCGGTACCCCGTACTCCCGGAGAACCCTCCACAGGGCACCCCGAGGGACACGGTCCAACACCTTCTCCAAGTCCACAAAGCACATGTAGACCGGTTGGGCGAACTCCCAGAACCCTCCAGGACCTGCTGAGGGTGTAGAGCTGGTCCAGTGTTCCACGACCAGAACCAGAACCACACTGCTCTTCCTGAATCCGTGATTCAACTATCCGACGGACCCTCCTCTCCAGGACCCCCGAATAGACCTTGCCAGGGAGGCTTAAGAGTGTGATCCCTCTATAATTGGAGCACACTCTCCGATCCCCCTTTTTAAACAGGGGGATCACCACCGCAGTCTGCCAATCCAGGGGAACTGCCCCCGATGTCCATGCGATACTGCAGAGTCGCGTTAACCAACACAACCCTACAACATCCAGAGCCTTGAGATACTCCGGGCGAATCAGCTGGTGAGGATGGAACGTGGCAGGACCCAGACTATATTGAATAAATGATGGTTCATAATCCAGGTAGCACAGGTCAGTAGAGGCAAGGAGGTCAAACGCTGGTAGCAACTGGTGCAATGAACAAAAACAACACCAGACTTCTGACAATGACATAACAGAAATGACAAGGACCTGACAGAGAAAGAGAGAAACAGGTGGGTCTAAATACACAAGGAAGGTAATCAAGGTAAACAAAAGACAGTTGGGAACAATCGGGCCGATGAGACAACACAGGAAGTAAATTGATGCACAGAAAACCAAATCCCCACAGAAACTTTAATTCAACATGAGACTCACCAACTGCTTTCAATTTCATTTCAATGTCAGGCTTCAACGTAGTTGTCTCATGTTGTTTCACTCAGATTTTGCTATCTGGGGTTATTCATTATTGTTCTGAAGACAGCAAGTTTAAGAACATAAAACACATGAAGCTGTTAGCTTCTGAATTTCCTGACTGCAGGAAATATGAAAACAATTGTGCTTTCATCCAGAGCCGGAGAGTAAGAACTTCAGCTGATCTGGTAAAAAGCCCGACCCGCAGCACCACTAATCCAGATTAGAGAGCGAGACGCAGAGCTGAGGACAGAAAGGACGGGCAGGAGGACACTGGACATTCAGGATGCTGTTGCAGGAACTGTGATGTCGTGATGGACAGCAGAGGACGCAGAGGAACCGATGGGTCAGTGAAACGCTCGTCCATCAAGCGCAGCGTGTCTTCTGGATCCCAGAGGGTAAGACGCTGCTGAGAGACCAGACTGTCAGGAGATGCAGGGATGGAACAGTCTCTGCATTTTCTGGAGACGGTTTGGACCAGACATTACCCAGCTTCAATCCCACATAGTATCGCTAACATCTATTTATCAAAGTTTAATAATAAAAAAGAGTGTAATTTAACTAAAATATTTTAAAATATAGGGACGAAATAGTCCCAAATAAAACAACGTATTTTGTCCTGATTAACCGCCGATGACTTGTTAACAGTAGTAAAGACTTTGCAGGCGGCAAACTGAAGCATGAGAAACATGAAGTAATCCAGCAGCTTAATAAAAGTCTGGTATAAAATAAATTAAATAAAGATTACCGTAATCTGTGATGAAATAAAATACGTGAAACAAAACTTCCACAGGTAGGACGGATTTATAAGAAATCTGAGTCAGCAGATTGTGATGTAGCATTGATGTGCACATTACCACAAGGTAGGACAGATTTACCACAAGGTAGAACAGATTTACCACAAGGTAGAACAGATTAACACAAGGTAGAACAGATTTACCACAAGGTAGGACAGATTAACACAAGGTAGGACAGATTTACCACAAGGTAGAACAGATTTACCACAAGGTAGAACAGATTTACCACAAGGTAAGAACAGATTTACCACAAGGTAGGACAGATTTACCACAAGGTAGAACAGATTTACCACAAGGTAGAACAGATTTACCACAAGGTCGGACGGGCAGCACAGACAAACAGAACAGCGGCACACTGAGAAATGTCCCAGTGCTCCCGATTAGCCAACAAACTGGGACTAACGAATCTCAGAAATCATCTGGGCTCGTTGTCTCCTGATTCAGTTTCCTTCTGATCTGTTCACACTATTGGACCTTCACTGGTGTTCTGCTGAAATGCTCTGAAGTTCTTCTGAGGTTCTTTATGTCCAACTGGTTTGCTTAGTCCAATTGGAGTGAACTGGTTTATTGAACCTGAGGTTCCACCTGGTCCTGCTCTTGCTCAGCAGAATGCAGCTTCCTCGGCTGAGGAGAGTCTCCATGTCTGCAGGTTCAGTCAGAGCTGCAAATGTTTGAACCAAATGGGTCAAGAAAATCTGAGTCAACAGTCCAGCTCCAACCAGGAGGAAGAGAGCAAATGTTTTTGATCTCAACAACAATCAGAAGACATAAAAAATCAAAAAAATTAGCAGAAAAATAATAAAAATGTATTTTTGTTCAATTTCACTGAAGGTGAATCTTTTTTTCCTTTATTATGCAGTTATTGAATCACTCCTCCACCATGTGATGATGATGATGATGATGATGATGATGATGATGATAGTTTCTGTGCACATGAAACATACAATCACACTGCAGCTCATGTTCCATTCAGACAGTAATCCATTCATTTAACAGAGTGGAGATTTGGGAAGACACACACACACACACACACACACACGCACACACACACACACACGCACACACACACACACACACACACACACACACACACACACACACACGCACACACACACACACACACACACACACGCACGCACACACACACACGCACACACACACACACACACACACACAGCACACACACACACACACACACACACACACACATGCAGTCGTTGAGGAGCTTGTGGATTTAAAGGGCCAGTTTCTGTGTTTTTTTACTGACTGGAGGAATGGAAAAAACCGTGAAACTCCCAGAAATTACCCTGAACTCTGGTGTTCCTGTTAAGTTTTACAGCAAAACAAAGATCAGATCAGTTCCTGTCTTTAGTTTCATTGATTGGCTCTCCAGTAACGTTCTGGTTTTAAAACCAGTAAGACTTTGATACAAACTCCCTGTTTCCTGAAATCAGTCAGTCGCCTCCTGACCCAGCAGGAGGCGACTGACTCCTGCTGGAGTTCTGGTCAGACTCCAGAAAATTTCTGTTCTTGTTTCATTGACGAAACATTTCCAAATGACAAAACATGGCCTCCAGAGCTGATTTAGAGAAAATTATTTGCGCTTCCTATCACCTTGACAACGGCTTTAACTCACCAGGCTCCTGATTGGCTGAGTCAGCCACTGACCTCTGCTGCTCTCGGTGTTCGCTGCAAACGTAGCGGCTGAAACCTAAAAAGGCTTTTCAGTCCATGACTGGGACCAGTTTGCTCAGCGACTGGGACCAGTTTGCTCAGCGACTGAGACAGTTTGATCAGCGGCTGGGACCAGTTTGCTCAGCGACTGGGACCAGTTTGCTCAGCGACTGAGACCAGTTTGCTCAGCGGCTGGGACCAGTTTGCTCAGCGGCTGAGACCAGTTTGCTCAGCGACTGGGACCAGTTTGCTCAGCGACTGGGACCAGTTTGCTCAGCGACTGGGACCAGTTTGCTCAGCGACTGGGACCAGTTTGCTCAGCGACTGGGACCAGTTTGCTCAGCGACTGGGACCAGTTTGCTCAGCGACTGAGACAGTTTGCTCAGCGACTGGGACCAGTTTGCTCAGCGACTGTTTAAAAACCAACTTATAACATTTATTTTCATAGTTTTTTTTGTCTCGATTTTTTTCTGTATTCTTAATGTCTGTTTGCATCGTATGTCTGTGAGAAGAGCTTTATGAATAAACGGTCGT
Organism: Poeciliopsis gracilis; assembly: GCA_911649635.1. Classification (NCBI taxonomy): domain Eukaryota; kingdom Metazoa; phylum Chordata; class Actinopteri; order Cyprinodontiformes; family Poeciliidae; genus Poeciliopsis; species Poeciliopsis gracilis. The sequence goes on along the minus strand of CAJVRI010001095.1, from coordinate 100,512 downwards.
TGTTAGATCCAGCCTTGGTGAGTCTTGAGCGTTTTAGAGCAGCAAGACCTTAAACTCTGCTTGGTGTTTCCTGCTGCAGGTTCACAGAGCGTGGATCGAGAGAACCTTCCAGAAGAGAGAATGCATCCAGATCATTCCCAGCAAAGATGCCAGCAGGTGAAACGATGCACAGATCTCTGTTATATTGTTGATGAAGAGAAGCTCAGGTGCTCTGAGCAAGGCAGTCAGCTGACCAGGTCTGAGTTTCAGTCCTGTGACTCTAAAGAAATCAGTCCTGGACAAAGCAGAGCAGCTTCTCATATATTTCCTGAAGGTGGAGCAAAGCAGGGAAGCTAAAATCTGAAAACATCTGTTCCACCTCCAGCTGCTGAGGTTCTTCCTCTTTGCTCTGAGTCCAACCAGCCTGTTCCCCTCCTGGCCTGTGGGGGCGCTGCACCAAGAACCACTGAAGGAAACGACACTAAAACCTCTGAAGACGCTGAGAGCAACTTCCTGTTTCACCCGACGGAAACAAGATGGCGGCGTCAGATTTTAGCAGTTGGAGGATTTCTCTTTAGTCTTTGGCTGAAGACCAGGAGCCATTTCTGCTGCTAGCGCTAGGCTAGCATGTTAGCTTTGGTTATATTTACCCAGAATGCCCTGCTGTAGTCCACTTCCTGCTTTTAGAGCCTCTGGTCCACTTGGTATTCACATTCAACCGAACCAAAGTTCACTTCAACCAAATCCAGACCGAGGTCTGGAGGACCACAGGTCAAAGGTCGGTCAAGAGTCACACCAACTGGTCTGGACTTCATAGGCAAACGGACTGGAGTTGGTTTGAAGCGGACTGAACAGTGAATGATGCAGTCGAACTGACTTCAGGTTTCAGTCAAAGACTGGTGCTGTTTCCTTGATCATCAATGAGGGGTTGAAGGTCAAAGACAGTCAGCTCTTCTCTTACAGGCATAATGATCTCTGGAAGGAAGTTTTTATTCTGTTTTAGTTGCTTCTTGTTTTAAAATCAAATCTCAGGTCAGTGAGACAAAATGAGTTTTCTCTTGCATGATGGTCCTTCATAAATAAACTTGCCTTTAGTGTGAGCTAAGGACGTCTTCTTCCTGCTGTGTAGGTGCAGCTGTGGCCAGCTGGTGGTGCAGCATCCCCCCATCCCTGCAGGGACAGTGGAGGAGACAGGCCAGCTGGTTCAGTTGGATGTCCAGCCTGCAGAGAGATGGAGCATCCTGAAACACACCCAGACCTTTTCCACAGACGCCTACGGAGTCCTGGAGTTCCAGGGCGGAGGACACGTCAACAAGGCCATGGTAAGACAGAGCAGACCAGGTTACTAGGATGATGGTAGCAGCTCAGATTGACTCTCTCCTTTTCACGCTGTCTCTGTCTTGCAGTACATCAGGGTCTCCTATGACTCCAAGCCAGACTCTCTGCTCCACCTGATGGTCAAGGAGTGGCAGCTGGAGCTGCCTACGTTGCTCATCTCCGTCCATGGAGGCCTGCAGAACTTCGACCTGCCCCCCAAACTGAAGCAGGTCTTTGGGAGGGGTCTGATCAAGGCCGCAGTCACCACTGGAGCCTGGATCTTCACCGGAGGAGTCAGCACAGGTGCAACACTCAGCTAACATCCATCACTGTGCCTGTCACAGCCACAAATACCCAGGATGAGAACCTGATGATCTGATTACAGCAGAACCAAACCGAGAGAGAAGTGTGATCATATTAACTCTGATTCTGCTGAGCTCCCTTCGTCTGCTGTTGCAGGGGTGATTCGACATGTTGGAGACGCTCTTAAAGATCATTCATCCAAGTCCAGAGGAAAGGTCTGCGCCATCGGCATCGCACCCTGGGGAATTGTCGAAAACAAAGAGGACCTGATTGGGAAAGATGTAAGAAGAGACTGATTAAATCAGGTGGACAAGTCCAGAGCATTACTCAGTGGTGGACTTGCCTGGCAGTAGCTTGCTCTGATTGGTCTGTTCAATTCTATTGATGAAGGGATTCTCTTCACCCTTAGTTCATTTGGTTCCAGCTTTGTTGGGTTTGTAGAGGACATGAGCGCGTGGCTCTTAGGGTATCATCAGAGGAGTAGGAGATACTGTGCGGCTCCTCCCATGACCTTGTTAGCTGGGTCCAGATTCCTGACACACTGTGGAGATGAAGCATGGAGTCTGTCAGGTGTTAATGGACCAGATCTTAAGGTACCTTCAGGAAGAAAACCTGCAGAACCTCGGGTTTGGTCTTTGGTTGGGATGCTGGCGTCTTCAATAGGGTGATGATGCTGTGATCTGCTGCTCTGGTCTGTCGAAGAGAAGAAAGATCAGTTGCTCCATCTGTGTTTGGACCCTTATCCTCAGTCGGGAAAGTTTATTGATCTGTGAAAGTGTTTAATTCATTGTTATTGATGATGTTTATGTCACCATGACAACCTCATGGAAGCCTGCTGCTGTGTTTCAGGTGACACGCCCCTACCAGACCATGTCCAACCCGCTCAGCAAGCTGTCGGTCCTGAACAGCAGCCACTCTCACTTCATCCTATCCGACAATGGCACTACTGGCAAATATGGAGCTGAGGTCCGCCTCCGCCGGCAGCTGGAGAAACACGTCTCCCTGCAGAAGATCAACACACGTGAGTCATGTGACCCTGCAGCAGCCCGTCCCCGGCCTACTAAGACTCCTCTACTCGTGTGACTGGTCAGCTGACCTGCCGGTTCCCTTTGTCATCATCCTATGCCTGGAGGTGTCTGTAAGGCAGCTGCCACCCTTTCCTTCAACACCCACAGAACCAGACAAACCCAAACGAGAGTCCAACCCTCCAGACAGAGACAGAACAAACCCGTCAACGTAAAGCCAACCCAACGAAAACAAAAGAAAGGTTCTAGTCTCTCAATCCAGTGTCAGGAAATCAGTGAAACTACTCGACCTCCTTTGTGTTATGATCCAGAACAGGAAGGAAAATTAAAAAGCTGAAGAGGTTTTAAATGTGACTAAAGGGTCATGTTTACATCGCCTCAGATGAAAAAGCCTTTCCTTTGGTTCTCCAACCATAGAATAAAACACACTGATCCAATCACATCATCGTAGAAAAAGACGTTTTGTTTGCCATGGGCAGCTGTAAAGCCTTCTGTTCCTGGAAGGCACAAAAATCTGATGAAATGTTTATACTTACTGGACAGACCTCCTACAATCAGATCCTGTTTTTACCAACCATCCTCCATTACTTCGTCTTTAGTTTCATGAGAGTCCCTTTTCTCCTCCTGTCCGAGTCAGAGCGTGGCTTCGGAGGCTGGCGTTGGTCATCCTGACAGGCACTTTGCTGTGTTGCCAGGTTTGGGCCAGGGTGTCCCGGTGGTCTGCCTGATCCTAGAGGGGGGCCCCAATGTCATCTCCATTGTGCTGGAGAGTTTGAAGGAGGAACCACCTGTCCCGGTTGTGGTTTGTGACGGCAGCGGCCGGGCCTCTGACATCATCTCCTTTGCTCACAGATACTGTGAAGAGGACGGGTGAGAACGTCTCTGCTGCTTTGGTGTGTTTGTTGGTGGTCATTTTCAAGGTGTGTGTGTGATGATGCTTAAAGGCTGTGCAGACACGACCTTAGGTGGACAGCAAAGGATTTTATGCACAGCCATCGAATGAAGGGGAATCATGCCAATCAGTGAGGAACTCCTGCAGATCTCAGGAGTCGACCTCTGGTTCTACTCACATGCATCACCACAGCTGGGCTTTCCACCCTTTAATTCAAATCTTACTATGCATTCTGTTATCAGTTCCTGATTCCTACCCTATGTCCCCTTATGTGATGCTGGAAACCAGTCATCTTGTCGGTCCTGTGAGAAACCTCCATTTTGAGCTGCAGACCTGAGAGGCCGCTGTATTATCTGACACAAAATGATCTCAGGATGTCGCCGTACCTCTGGTTTCTGCTCAGTGTCCTGTTCTGCCTCTGTAGGCTGGTGAATGAGAGTGTCAAAGATCAGCTCCTGGTCACCATCCAGAAAACGTTCAACTATAGCCGCAGCCAGGCGCAGCAGATCTTCCAGATGGTGATGGAGTGCATGAAGAAGAAGGCTTTGGTAGGAGAGCAAAGCTCTACCTGTTGTAATGGCTGCATTGTCCAGTTCAGTTCCTGCATCGCTGCATCGATAAATCTCCTTCTCATCACCCTGTCTGTCATCATTCATCCTCCTGACATCAGATACTTTTTCCTGTCCTGTTCACACAGGAAATAGATCATTCTGACACCATCTTAACAAAACCAGCAAGACTGTTTTCAGTTTTCACATGGTTCAGTCTCCACTTCCCACGTGTAACAGCAATCCAAGAAAAACCTCCTGGCAGGGTCAGATGTGCTGAAACAGCGGTTTGCTATGACAGGACGTTATCGGAGGGTTTGCACAAAACTATTTCTGCACAAGACACACAGGAGAGACACATCACCAACACACATATTAAAATCGGCAAACCCACAAAATAATCCACAAGAACACAATGGCAACAAAAACAGAGGGTCTAATGCACAATGCAACAAACTCGCATACAGACACATACTTATGTCTGCATAGTGTGGAGAATGATCCTTTCTCCAAGCTAAGTTCTTGATGTATGAGGTCGAAGAACAGTCAGTGAGCTGAAACCCTGAATTCTATTTATTAATACCAAAATATCGCTGGTTGTAGCGTCCCGGTTGAATGGATGGTCTCTCAAACTGATGGTTCACAATGTTTTATTTGATGCCTTTGTACGAGAACAAGAGAGCTACAAAATACATAAATAAAATACAATTAATAACACAATCAGTGTTGTTCTAACATTTTACCTTAACATATAAATCCCTTTTTCTTATATTCTATAATTAAACTTTCTGTCATAAAATAAAGTGTAACATATTAACTGTTAACAGTTGATTAATGAATACTAGAGCCATCTAATGGCAAAATACAACCGTCACACCCAACAGCAAACTACACGCTTCACAGCAAAACCAAACATATATTTACATATTAAAAACTCTCACCTTGTTCCCCATCAACCAACCAACTGACCGTCTACACCCCAATCTGAACCGTCTACACCCTAATCTGAACCGTCTACACCCTAATCTGAACAGTCTACACCCCAATCTGAACCGTCTACACCCTAATCTGAACCGTCTACACCCTAATCTGAACCGTCTACACCCTAATCTGAACCGTCTACACCCTAATCTGAACCGTCTACACCCTAATCTGAACCGTCTACACCCAATCTGAACCGTCTACACCCCTAATCTGAACCGTCTACACCCTAATCTGAACAGTCTACACCCTAATCTGAACCGTCTACACCCTAATCTGAACCGTCTACACCCCAATCTGAACCGTCTACACCCTAATCTGAACCGTCTACACCCTAATCTGAACCGTCTACACCCTAATCTGAACCGTCTACACCCCCAATCTGAACCGTCTACACTCTAATCTGAACCGTCTACACCCCTAATCTGAACCGTCTACACTCTAATCTGAACCGTCTACGCCCTAATCTGAACTGCTTACACCCTAATCTGAACCGTTTACACCCTAATCTGAACCGCTCTACACTCCTAATCTGAACCGTCTACACCCTAATCTGAACCACTCCTTAACTAGTTTTACTCAGACCTGCTCGCTCTCTTTCTGCACCATGACCAGCAGTTAATTATCAGTTAATTGTTTGACGTCACACTTCACCACTCTTCCGTTTCAAACCCTTTCAAAATAAAGCATACATTTTTATATCAATAAATACTCGTTTTAAATGAAGAAACACAAAATACTAATAAGGTCATTTACACTGGTCCATAGTTCCTCTTATCTTTAAGGGCCAGCAGAACTTGCCTTTGCTATCACAAGACTGCAGTGGACTTCATCCTTGTCATTTATGTATTTCAGGTAAGAACCTGAGATACACAACTGGCGTCAGAAAATGGTGCAGCTCTACTCTGACAATGTTGTGGAAGTCGAGGAACGTGATAAGATCTGGGAATCGAGATCTCTTTCAATTTCATTTCTCCCACCGTGGCTTCATGTCTTCTGGGAGAGGATCGTCCCATCCTATGCCTCGGTGACAAAGCTCTTGAAGAATCACTAAGGCTGAATGGAGCAATGAATCCAACAGGGTCATAAAGCGAAGCAATGATGGACAAGCGGCTGCGGCTGTCATGTTCTGTGTTTTTCTGTTGTGTTTATTTGAGTTTTCTGTGTCCTCGTTGTCCTGTCTTCCCCTTGATTGTTCCCAGGTGTGTCTTGTTCCCTTGATTACCCTCAGTGTATTTAGTTCCTGCTGTGTCTTTGTTCCTCGTCGGGTCCTTGTCGGGTCCTTGTCGTAAGTTGTCACATGTCTGTATGTTTAGCCGCCTGTATGACCAGATGCTACCGATGTTGAGCCCTGGCTTACGCTCAGCCGTGCTGCCTGGCCGCGGACTGTCTGTTGTTGTTTTTTGGACTGCTTTTTCTTAATAAATTACTCACCATTCATCTTACCTGGGCCTCCAGCGTTTGCCTCACCGCCTCCAACCACACCACTTTATGACAGCGGCGGGTTGAAGCTTCATCCTTTAAGCTGATGTTAAAAACGAAGGAGTCATTTTTTTTGTCAACCACTGAATGCCAAGTGCATGCTCCGATGAGGATGGATCCAAAGCACAGGATCCATCCTCAGCTCGATGGCTGCTGCTACTTCTGAAGGATCCAAACAGGCGAGAGCAGCTTCCTTGTTTGAGTTGAATTTATGAAGCGGTAAGCCTCCTTTTGTACACAACTCTTGAGACTCAATGACGAGTTTCTTGGCTTCCTCAACTGATGGCACACTGACTAAGCCATTATCCACACAAACGTTTTTCTCAATAAATGTGGCTGCTTTTGGATAGTTAGCCTTGTGTTGCTGTGCCAAATGCTTTAACCCAAAATGGACACATCCTGGAGATGAAGCAGCTCCAAAAAGATGAACTATACTCCAGTGGTTCTTTCTCCAAATCTCCATCTTTCCACCAGAGGAATTTAAGATAATTAAGATAATTAACACAGGAGTGACAGAAAATTGGTGAAACATCCTTTCTATGTCACAAATTAGTGCTATGGTCTCTTTCCTGAAGTGACAGCACTTTTAACAAAGGAGGGTTAGGCCTGGGGTTAGGCCTGGGGTTAGGCCTGGGGTTGACTTCCTTATCTGTCTAAGTGGGAGTTTGATGAGCCTATTATACTCCATCCTAGTTCTGATGTCTTTGCAAAGGGTTGGTTTTTGTCATCCATTATAACTTTAAGTGGAGGTAGGGCTGCTGGACAGTCGTATCCAACGAGAAGCCCTACATCGCCACCTTGAACGGGAGGAAACTCATCCTCCAAATTTCTGAGATGAGGCCACATCAATGCAGTTTCTTTTGTTGGGACATAAGACTTGCACACTGGGATCAAATCTGTGCGGTAAGCTTGATGTAGTTGGATGCGACTCAGAGTTAAGTCCTCGGACTTGAACACTCTTGCTGGAAATGATTGTGTTGACAGCAGTCGACCAAGAAACACGACTCTGTGTGTTTCTTGGCTTGCATGTTCTTCTGTGGAGTTCTTCATCTTTTCTTCCTCTCTTCATATAAGCAGCTTTGATGACTACATCTGCATGTATTGCATGTGTGTCGTCTCTTACAATCCTTGTAGCATGACCTTTTCTCAGGCATCCAAAGCAGAGCCGAGTTTCATGTATGAATGTCCTTTTGTCTTCAACTCTCTTTGAGGCGAAGGCGGGACATCTGGTGATGCCATGGGCTTCACCTTTACTAACGTAGCAAGGTGATTTTGGTTTACAGCAGTTTGTATCTTGTCTCCCATGACTGAAACACTTTTGTGGTGCATTTGGTTGAAAGTTTTGGTTGAAAGTTTTGGCTCTTTGGGGTTCTGTCATCTGCAAACTTGAAATTTCCCAACAGAGGAGAGGCGATAGCATTACAGGCTTTTTACCTCTTTGCTCAAAAACTCTGTGAAGTTTTTAAGATCTGGATAATCACCTGATTCATCAAGTTCATCCATAACTGGCTGCATGGTTGGTGATACTATTATTAATCACTTAATGTATGTTGATGACATAGTGATTTTTAGTCCAAGTTCAGCTGGACTTCAGAAGCTGCTTAATGTCTGCTCAGCATATGGTGAAGTACATGATGTTAAATTCAATGCATCAAAAAGTATCATCTTGATCTGTTGAATAAAGGAGGACAAATATCAGGTATTTCTTAACTTCAAGCTATCTGGGACTTTATTGAATGTCTCAAATGAAGTGAAATATCTCGGTCATGTGCTGACAGACCGTTTGTCTGATGATTTACTGACAGGTTCAAATTTATAAGCTCAGGCAAATATCCTCATCCGTACGTTTGGATTTTGTTCTGATGAAGTGAAACTGAACTTGTTTAGATCATATTGTTCATCAATGTATATTTCACATTTGTGGTGCAACTTTAAAAAAGCCAATCTTCAAAGATTCAGGATGGCTGATGATGATGCATTAAGACTTTTGTTAAATAAGTCCAGATGGACCAGTGCCAGTGTGTGTTTGGATCGGCTCATGTCAGCACTTTGATGACTGTTTTCAGGAAGCTTATGTATAAATTCATTTGTTGTGTAAACAAGTGTAATAATAGAATTATTCTACTGTTCACGAATGTTAAATATAGTGCATTAAAATATTCATCTGCTCTCTGGAGACATTGGTATGACTAACTCCTGATTAGTAGCCATATAATAAATCTATCTATCTATCTATCTATCTATCTATCTGTCTGTCTGTCTGTCTGTCTGTCTGTCTGTCTGTCTGTCTGTCTGTCTGTCTGTCTGTCTGTCTGTCTGTCTGTCTGTCTGTCTGTCTGTCTGTCTGTCTGTCTGCACTTGTCAACAATCCATTCAGGTCATTTTTTGAGCATCTTGTGGTTCTTCAGTCACTGAGGATAGCTGATCCTTGACATGTGGAATTGCTTCTTTGCAACCTTGGAGGAAGTCAGAAAACTCCCGTAGTGCAAGTGAGTCATTTGCATTGATCTTTGGCCATCTTGCAAGTTTGGCACGAAAAGCTTTCTGTATAATAAACGCGTTCCCACATCTGTCCTGTAAGACTTTCCAAGCTGCAATGTATGCACTTTCTGAGTCTCGGTAAAGGAAACTTGAGCAGCTCTGGCTGCTTCTCCAGCAAGATCACTTCTGAGATAAAACATCTTCTCTCTAGCTGGGAGGAGTTTTCTGTCAATAAGAGTCATAAATGACATTTTCCAATCAGTAAATATTATACTGTGGGTTCAGGGACTGGTGAGCGACTCATACTTAATGAGCTGGCGATTGCTTCAGCTAGAAGCAATCGGATTTATCACTCTGGATTTATTGTCACCTCAGGAACTGATTGGTACGGCTGGAACGATGTAGCTTCTGGACTGGTTTATCTCTAGAGAAGACAGGGTTAGTTCTGTAATTAATATCCTCAACATTGTATTGAAAGCGTTCAAATTCATCAGCTCCTCAATTCCTGAAAACCACCAACACAGATGGGGGTAAAGATAGGATGTTCTAACAGAACCGTTTTCAGTTATTGTCCACAATATCAATAGTAAGGGAGGAAAAACATAAAGTCCAATATCTATAATAACTTTTTTTTTACTAAATGAAAACTCCCAAGCTAAGCACAGTGTGCACAGCCTAATGTTGGATGTTTTACTAAAACTGGAAGCCTGGAAAAATGTCTGACGGTTAGCATCCAGCTAGCAGCTCCATGTGACTCCGGGACGACGAGCCCGTCCTGTCCTGGGTCTGAGCCGGTTCTGACCCGTTCACTGCGACATTAACATAATGATGAAGGTTTTACATTTCATGCAGCACTTAACTGAGATTGTTCTGCCCATTTCTTTAATCCCACAATCCCGTGCTTCTTCCACCGAACAGCTGCAGCAGCATGTAAAACAATCACTTCATTAAACTGATCTGCTGTCAGATTAACAGGATCACATGACCTCACAAAGCTCAGGCAGCTCAAACAGGCATTTGCTTTCAGAGCAACTTTAATCCATCGTCTCCTTTAAAAGGTCCAACAGAAGCAGCAGATCTTCAACCTTCAGGTTCTAAGTTCAGCATGGAGCCACTGCTGTTCTACCTGACAGCTCTGGCTCCAGGTGAGGCTTCCTGCTTTCCCCTTCCTCAGTCCCCTGGTTGCTGGTTAAAATCCCAGTAGCTCAGCAGGTTCTGAAACGTTTGATGCCTGAATGTGCTGCTGCTGCTGAAACCCTGATGAAGCTCTGACATTAGCTCAATTTATTTTGAAGTAAAGAGCTTTCCTCCCATCAGTCCTGCAGCGCCGCAGCGGCATGGCGATGGAGCTGCTCTGTGATTGGCTCATTCCGTGGAGGAGCTGCTCTGGTCCTCAGCAGGAAGCTGACTGAGCAGCTGGAAGGCGCGTCCTGATCGGTTGTGTCTCTGTGCAGATCACCGTGTTCAGGATGGGCTCAGAGGGCCAGCAGGACATTGAGATGTCCATCCTCACAGCCCTGCTCAAAGGTAACCATGGCAATGAAGACGGCAGGTATTCTTCACTCAGACGCAGCGAACCCGACTGTCTCCATGTCTTCAGGTACGAACGCTTCTGCGTCCGACCAGCTGAGTCTGGCCCTGGCCTGGAACCGCGTGGACATCGCTCGGAGCCAGATCTTCGTCTACGGCCTGCACTGGCCCGTGAGCACTTCAGCGTTCCTCGGTCTGTGGATCTGACCTCATGTCTGACCTCAGCATCTCTGTTTCTCAGCCTATCAGCGCCGTGGTGGCTGACCGGCCCAAAAGCCCGGCAGCACAGCGCCAACCGGCCGGAAAAGGAAAAGCCAGAGGAAAGAAAGGCAAAGGAGGAAAAGCCAAAGCAGAACCGCCGGAGGAAACCGACCCGCGGAAACTGGAGCTGCTCAGCTGGGTGAGAGAGACGGGTCCATTAGAAACCTAGAGCCAGTTTCACTAGAGCTGAGGTCCAATTAGAACTAAGAACCGGTTCCACTAGAACTATGAACCGGTTCCACTAGAACTAAGAACCGGTTCCTCTGGAACTAAGAACCGGTTCCTCTAGAACTAAGAACCGGTTCCACTAGAACTAAGAACCGGTTCCTCTGGAACTAAGAACCGGTTCCTCTAGAACTTAGAACAGGTTCCACTAGAACTAAGAACCGGTTCCACTGGAACTAAGAACCGGTTCCACTAGAACTAAGAACCGGTTCCACTGGAACTAAGAACCGGTTCCTCTGGAACTAAGAACCGGTTCCACTAGAACTAAGAACCGGTTCCACTGGAACTAAGAACCGGTTCCTCTGGAACTAAGAACCGGTTCCACTAGAACTAAGAACCGGTTCCACTGGAACTAAGAACCGGTTCCACTAGAACTAAGAACCGGTTCCACTGGAACTAAGAACCGGTTCCTCTGGAACTAAGAACCGGTTCCACTAGAACTAAGAACCGGTTCCACTAGAACTAAGAACCGGTTCCTCTAGAACTAAGAACCGGTTCCACTAGAACTAAGAACCGGTTCCACTAGAACTAAGAACCGGTTCCTCTGGAACTAAGAACCGGTTCCTCTAGAACTTAGAACCGGTTCCACTAGAACTAAGAACCGGTTCCTCTGGAACTAAGAACCGGTTCCTCTAGAACTAAGAACCGGTTCCTCTAGAACTAAGAACCGGTTCCTCTAGAACTAAGAACCGGTTCCACTAGAACTAAGAACCGGTTCCTCTAGAACTAAGAACCGGTTCCCTCTGGAACTAAGAACCCGGTTCCTCTAGAACTAAGAACCGGTTCCTCTGGAACTAAGAACCGGTTCCTCTAGAACTAAGAACCGGTTCCACTAGAACTAAGAACCGGTTCCACTAGAACTAAGAACCGGTTCCTCTAGAACTAAGAACCGGTTCCTCTGGAACTAAGAACCGGTTCCTCTAGAACTAAGAACCGGTTCCTCTAGAACTAAGAACCGGTTCCTCTGGAACTAAGAACCGGTTCCTCTAGAACTAAGAACCGGTTCCTCTAGAACTAAGAACCGGTTCCACTAGAACTAAGAACCGGTTCCTCCGGAACTTAGAACCGGTTCCTCTGGAACTAAGAACCGGTTCCTCTGGAACTAAGAACCGGTTCCTCTGGAACTAAGAACCGGTTCCACTAGAACTAAGAACCGGTTCCTCTGGAACTAAGAACCGGTTCCACTAGAACTAAGAACCGGTTCCACTAGAACTAAGAACCGGTTCCTCTAGAACTAAGAACCGGTTCCACTAGAACTAAGAACCGGTTCCACTAGAACTAAGAACCGGTTCCTCTAGAACTAAGAACCGGTTCCACTAGAACTAAGAACCGGTTCCTCTAGAACTAAGAACCGGTTCCACTAGAACTAAGAACCGGTTCCTCTAGAACTAAGAACCGGTTCCACGGTCTGATGAAGCCTCGGTGTCGGACAGGTGAACTCCCTGGAACAGGCCATGATGGACGCTCTGGTTCTGGACCGGGTGGACTTTGTGAAGCTCCTGATTGAAAACGGCGTCAACATCCATCACTTCCTGACGATCCCGCGCTTGGAAGAGCTGTACAACACGGTGAGGCAACATCTGGAAACCCCCACCAGGCAGAAACATGGCCGACTGACACACAGCGGGTCGTTGCTTATTGATCGGTTGTTGCTATCAATTAATGCAGTAAAAGCCAACAAGCTTTTAGATGCTGAGAGTTTTACTGTAAATCTGTTGTTGAGTCAAATTGAGGTTTTATTCAGACAAATTGAATCTAAGGACAAAAGCTCTTTGTTTTGTCCTCCATCTCTTCTGCCGCTGCTGTTTTAAGCTTAATCTGTCCAACAACATGCAAAGCTTTTAAAACAACAGCAGCTACTGTCAGATTACAGAGTCGCTGATGGTCCAACTCCGGGATTAAGGCCTGACTGATGTTCAGGGTCACAGTCACCGGAAAAGGTCAACCGCTGATTGTCTTTGTTTCTGCAGAAGCTGGGTCCTGCGAATACGCTGCACTTTGTGGTACGAGACGTGAAGAAGGTGAGTGCTGTTACTGGTGACCAGTTTCCCCACTGAGCAAACACACTGGTTTCCTCTGAGCTCCCGATTGTTACACCACTAAGACTAAAGGCACGGTAACCGCACATCAACGCGCAGTGACATCCAGAGTCCAGAGCCCAACGCAACGCCAGGAGTCAGCTCACACAAGCAGCTGTTGCTGTCAGTCTGGGAAGGGTCAAAGGTCATCTCCAAACCATCTGAGGCCTGTTACCATCCAGCGAGTTTCCCTTGGAGGGTTTGTTCAGGCGGCAGATGTTTCACATGTTACCTTGTGGTCTACAGAGAAGGGTAGAGCAGCAGATTGATTTCCTTCTTAACTAAAGTGACTGATGTGTGTTTCAGGGTAATCTTCCTCCAGATTACCAGATAACGCTGATCGACATTGGGCTGGTTCTGGAGTTCCTAATGGGGGGCGCCTACCGCTGCAACTACACCAGGAAGAACTTCAGGACACTGTACAACAACCTGTACGGTCTGAAACGAGTGAGTGAGGAAGGAGAACCTCAGCAAACACCAGACCAGTCTCATCTGTTGGCTCATCTCCATGTTCTTGTCTTGCAGCCCAAAGCTCTGAAGCTGCTTGGGATGGAGGTGAGGATGTGTCACTGCCAGTCTGAAAGGAAAGAGTGAGAGAGAGGAAGAGTCGGTCAGTTACTCTGAATTCTGTCTGCAGGACGATGAGCCGCGGCCAAAGGGAAAAGGGAAGAAGAACAAGAAGAAGGAGGAGGAGGTGGACATTGATGTGGATGACCCTGAGGTCAGCAGGTTCCAGTATCCCTTCCATGAGCTCATGGTGTGGGCTGTGCTGATGAAGCGCCAGAAGATGGCGCTGTTCCTGTGGCAGCGGGGCGAAGAGGCCATGGCCAAAGCTCTGGTGGCTTGCAAGCTCTACAAGGCCATGGCCCACGAATCCTCCCAGAGCGAGCTGGTGGACGACATCTACCAGGACCTGGAGAACAACTCCAAGTGAGTCCACACGCAGGTCCATTTGTGGTTCCATGTTTGGACCTCAAGCTCTGTTCCTGGTAGTGGTTCTGTGGCTCTGAATGAAGCCAGTGTTTCAGGTCCACGTCCTGCTCCAGGCTGACTCATGTCTGCTGATCTATTAGGAACATGCTGTGAAAAATGCTTGTTGTACATAACATGAAAACGGCGCCGCTGTGTTTCTGTTTAGGGAGTTTGGTCAACTGGCCTACGAACTGCTGGATCAGTCATACAAACATGACGAGCAGTCAGCCATGAAGATGTTGACCTATGAGCTGAAGAACTGGAGTAACTCCACCTGCCTGAAGCTGGCTGTAGCTGCCAAACACAGAGACTTCATCGCTCACACCTGCAGCCAGATGCTGTTGACCGACATGTGGATGGGCTGTCTGAGGATGGGCAAGAGCAACAGCCTGAAGGTACAACAGCAAACACAGACAGCAACATGGACACCAGACCGTTTTTCTCATGAACAATCGCAAACATTGAAATCTTCCATATAAAAGTTGAAGAACAATCTGAGGGACTCCAGCAGTGTCTCCACATAAAAGCTGCAATACGACTCCTTCCCCGTCCTCACAGAGACCATGTGAGGTGTATCTGAACGGGTTGTCATCGTTTAGACTGAATGTCCTCAGACTGGGTGTCCTCACATCGTTTAGACTGAATGTCCTCAGACTGTGTCCTCACATCGTTCAGACTGAATGTCCTCAGACTGTGTCCTCACATCGTTTAGGCTGAGTGTCCTGAGACTGTCCTCACATCGTTTAGACTGAATGTCCTCAGACTGTGTCCTCACATCGTTTAGACTGAATGTCCTCAGACTGTGTCCTCACATCGTTCAGACTGAATGTCCTCAGACTGTGTCCTCACATCGTTTAGACTGAATGTCCTCAGACTGGTGTCCTCACATCGTTTAGACTGAATGTCCTCAGACTGGTGTCCTCACATCGTTTAGACTGAATGTCCTCAGACTGTGTCCTCACATCGTTCAGACTGAATGTCCTCAGACTGTGTCCTCACATCGTTCAGACTGAATGTCCTCAGACTGAGTGTCCTCACATCGTTTAGACTGAATGTCCTCAGACTGTGTCCTCACATCGTTTAGACTGAATGTCCTCAGTCTGTGTCCTCACATCGTTTAGACTGAATGTCCTCAGATTGAGTGTCCTCACATCGTTTAGGCTGAGTGTCCTCAGACTGAGTGTCCTCACATCGTTTAGACTGATTGTCCTCAGACTGTGTCCTCACATCGTTTAGACTGAGTGTCCTCAGACTGAGTGTCCTCACATCGTTTAGACTGAGTGTCCTCAGACTGAGTGTCCTCACATCGTTTAGGCTGAGTGTCCTCAGACTGAGTGTCCTCACATCGTTCAGACTGATTGTCCTCAGACTGTGTCCTCACATCGTTTAGACTGAGTGTCCTCAGACTGAGTGTCCTCACATCGTTTAGACTGATTGTCCTCAGACTGAGTGTCCTCACATCGTTTAGACTGATTGTCCTCAGACTGTGTCCTCACATCGTTCAGACTGAGTGTCCTCAGACTGGGTGTCCTCACATCGTTCAGACTGAATGTCCTCAGACTGAGTGTCCTCACATCGTTTAGACTGAATGTCCTCAGACTGGGTGTCCTCACATCGTTTAGACTGAATGTCCTCAGACTGAGTGTCCTCACATCGTTTAGACTGAATGTCCTCAGACTGGGTGTCCTCACATCGTTTAGACTGAATGTCCTCAGACTGGGTGTCCTCACATCGTTCAGACTGAATGTCCTCAGACTGTGTCCTCACATCGTTTAGACTGAATGTCCTCAGACTGTGTCCTCACATCGTTTAGACTGAATGTCCTCAGACTGATTGTCCTCACATCGTTCAGACTGAATGTCCTCAGACTGTCCTCACATCGTTCAGACTGAGTGTCCTCAGACTGGGTGTCCTCACATCGTTTAGACTGAATGTCCTCAGACTGTTGTCCTCACATCGTTTAGACTGAATGTCCTCAGACTGTGTCCTCACATCGTTTAGGCTGAGTGTCCTCAGACTGTTTAGACTGATTGTCCTCAGACTGAGTGTCCTCAGACTGTGTCCTCACATCGTTCAGACTGAATGTCCTCAGACTGAGTGTCCTCACATCGTTTAGACTGAATGTCCTCAGACTGTGTCCTCACATCGTTTAGACTGCTTGTCCTCAGACTGAGTGTCCTCACATCATTTAGACTGATTGTCCTCAGTCTGTGTCCTCACATCGTTTAGACTGATTGTCCTCACACATCGTTTAGACTGATTGTCCTCAGACTGTGTCCTCACATCGTTTAGACTGATTGTCCTCAGACTGATACTGATTGTCCTCAGACTGTGTCCTCACATCGTTTAGACTGATTGTCCTCAGACTGTGTCCTCACATCGTTTAGACTGATTGTCCTCAGTCTGTGTCCTCACATCGTTTAGACTGATTGTCCTCAGACTGAGTGTCCTCACATCGTTCAGACTGATTGTCCTCACATCGTTTAGACTGATTGTCCTCAGACTGATTGTCCTCACAGATCCGGCATTTTGACACCAGATGTGATCATTTTTGAAACCGCGCGGGTTCCAGAGCGAATGTTTCTGTCCAATCTCTATTCTGCTTGCATCGCACTCTCACAAATAAAACACAAGGCGTTGTGCTGTGTTTTTCCCTTGTAGTGTTATACCGCCACCCATTGGCCTGGCTGACCCACTACAGCATTTTCAGTCGAGTTATGCTCATTTTTCTAAACGTTTACAAATTTTTCTGTGTTCATCACTGTGTAGAAGGAGTCTTAATTTTGTTAACTTTTTGTCTTTTATGAAATGTCCCCAGGTGATTTTAGGAATTATTTTCCCTCCTGCCATCCTGCTCCTTGAATTCAGACTTGGAGATGAAACTTCTCACCATTCATCGAAAGAAAACACTACTGGGAAAACTAAAGAGGGGAATAAATCCAACAAGGTACAAATCAAGCAGAGTAGATGTTGTTAATGCCATTATCAAAGCAGTTTGAGTCACGGCTTATCGTTTTCAGGATGTTGACACAATGTCCAACAAAGGAGATGAAGAAGAGAACCAGAAGAAGAACCTGAGGATTCCCATTGGGAAGAAGATCTACGAGTTTTACAACGCCCCTTTCACCAAGTTCTGGTTCAACACGGCGAGTTCACTTCACCTTGAAGGGAGAAACGTATATTAATGTTTGGTGGTAGTGACTAAATCAGAAACATTCAGTTAGTATTCTATGGTTTTTATCTCATATATGGAGTTTCCTCTTTCAACAAAGGTTTGAGAACCTGAAGTGAGTTTCTGGTTTGTAAATGAAGAAACTGGGCTTTTCCCATGAACCCATGTTGACTACAGTGGGACACAAGCATAATCAGACTAGGAGAAATTATGATGGCCGTTCTGCAGAATATTGCAAGAGTCCTGAGCGTTTGGTAATACTAAATATCCGGTGACTAAGTTGTTTCTGGTTTCAGAATAAAGTATTTTTTGATTTACTGCTGAAGTTAGATGTCACATAAACACGAAGCAGCAGCAGAATCCATAAGACGGCCCGTTGGGTTTCTTTAACGCTGAGTGAGGAGCGGAGCATGAAGCAGCCTAAAGGAGAGTCAGCTCCTCTGAAGTGAAAAACTAGAATAACATGAAATGTTTCAATCCACTCGTAATGGGTCTCTGCCTGAAGTCAAGAACTTCTTGTGTCTGGTTCTCTTGCGCCAAAGTTTGGCTGGATGCAGCAGAGCTGTGAGGGCAGCGCTCTAATCTGTTCTGCTGTAGAGACAGTAAAGTGAACGGGAAAGCTCTGAATTTATGTTTACATCCCAAATGATCTTCTGTTGGGCTGAGAGTCTGTAAGGTAGGAACCGTACGGTGGAGCAGCTTCTTCTCACTAAAAGGAATCAGGAACTCACCAACCCAGACTCCAAACTCACTGGATGGACCAAATATGCCTTGACATGTTTTAGAGGGAGACAATGTCTGATGGGTGGGTGGACAACGTTATGTCTGCAACTGTCTGAAGATTGTTATTCATACCTCTGGTCAATTTCTTTTCCCAGTTTTGACCCTAATGTCCTGACAGAGTCACATAAACTGAAGAATTGGATTCATTTGTACTGATGTACTCTGTGTTTCAGATCTCATATCTGGTGTACCTCATGCTCTATAACTACATCATCCTGGTGAAGATGGAACGCTGGCCCTCTCTGCAGGAGTGGATAGTCATCTCCTACATTATCACCCTGGGGCTGGAGAAAGTCAGACAGGTAGGGGTTTCTCATTGAGATCGTAACTGCCGTATTTCTTTGGCTAAGAACCCAGACAATCTTTCTGCTGTTAGATCCTCATGTCAGAGCCAGGGAAGCTGAAACAGAAGATCAGTGTGTGGTTGGAGGACTATTGGAACATCACTGACCTGGTGGCCATCTCTGTCTTCTTGCTTGGCCTCCTGCTGCGGCTCCAGGGCGAGCCGTCCATGGGCTATGGACGAGTCATCTACTGTGTTGACATCATCTTCTGGTACATCCGAGTCCTTGACATTTTTGGAGTCAACAAGTACCTGGGCCCCTATGTCATGATGATCGGCAAGATGGTAGGTAGCCAGGTGTAGAAACCAGTGATATGTGATGTGTACCTTTAACCAAGGCTATGATACCACACAGTGGACTGAGAAGACATTCAGAAACCCCAGAGGGCTGTTGATCAAGATTGCTTTTAAGGATTACAAGAAGATGTGTATTCTTGGAAGGAACTAGGCTTTGGGACAGAACTATGGCATCATAAAGTTCTAAATAAAGTTTGAATTTTGAATTTGTAGCTTTAAATTTCTCAAGTTTTTTGTCGCCCGTCTCCTGCGTGTCTCCAGATGATTGACATGCTGTACTTCGTAGTCATCATGCTGGTGGTGTTGATGAGTTTTGGGGTGGCTCGGCAGGCCATCCTCCATCCGGATGAGGAACCCACATGGCGCCTGGCCAGGAACATCTTCTACATGCCGTACTGGATGATCTACGGAGAAGTGTTTGCCGACTCCATAGACCGTAAGACTAGCGTCCATAGTAAGCCATCTGCTAATCTTCCCTCAGTCTCCCCCTTCCTGATCATGTGGTCCCTCCAGTCTCTATCTGTTTCCATCTTGGTCTTCATTGTCTCCCACCTGCTCTCCTCATGTTCCTTCTGTCCATAAAGACTTTCTCTCCACCTTCTCTTTTCTGACACTCACCTCATCTTCTCACTCATCCTGGCCGTTTTGCTCCTCTGCACAGCAGGGAGCAGTAGCAACTCAAACACGGCTGTTGTATTCAAATCAGAACCAGCATGGATTATAGGCAGGTTTAGAGGATCCACATGGATTTCCTTTACCTGCAAATGAATTTCACCTGTTTATAAAGTAAACCTGAAATACCTTTTATTGTTTAAACTGAGCTGGGCTCAAAGTTTCGGGAGAATTTTCTAAGTAAATATTTCCAACAGTATCAAAAGAAAAAGGTCCAAAACAGAAAATTCAGTTAAATATTATGATGTCACTTTGGCTCCACATTGAAGACTGATGTAAAGTTACACACACACACACACACACACACACACACACACACACACACACACACACACACACACACACACACAGACAATTTTAGTCACCTGTTAACCCAATCAGCCAATCACAGCTTGGCAGCTCGATGCATCATAATAACAACGCTGGGTGACGTCAGGAAGGGACAGGAATGGATCCACTGGATCCACTGGATCTGCTGGGATCAGCAGATCCACTGGATCTGGTTTTCAGGAGCAGCTGCTCTAGATCTACCAGGTCAGAGGTCAGAGGTCAATGCTCAGAGTGGCTCTAGACAGAACGGGAAGGAAATATCAGCTTCGAAGCTCGACCTGATGGTTCCGCAGGTAAAATGGACCCGGCAGAACCTTCCAAATGTTTCTGGTCAGTTATCCGTCATGATTTGTGGACTGAAAGGCAGAAGTGATGGATTTGAGTTAATTTGGTGCTTTTATGTAGAAATGACGAAAAAATATTCGTACAAAAGAGAAATGGGAGCCAGAGCAGAACAAACCAGCTGACTGGAGCCAATCAGCTGGCTCCAGGTGAGCGATGGAGCCAGCTGATTGGCTAACAGCTTGCAGGTGAGGCGAGAGACAGAACGGCACAAAGGACGAGTAAACAAACAAAATGAATCTCACTGCGACAAAGAATAACTAGACATAAAGAAGACACCAAAGAGCAGACGGAGTGTAAACCAGCCGATCTAATCACAGAATAAGAGACTAAAGAAAACAGAGCAACAAAAATCCAGACTATGAACCCAAACAAGCCCAGATTAAAAACAGGCCAATCTGTCTGCAGAGCTTCAAAGTTTTCCCACCTCAACTTTTCCTTTCTCATCTGATCAAAGTTCTCCTGAACTATTCTTGATGTTAATGCAAACATGGACAGCAGGTGGCAGCATTGCCTCATTTTCACCTGGAAGACACTTTGCTCTAACTTGGTTTGTTAAGATGTGACTTGTTAGTTTTGTCTCAGATTAATGATGTTTCTTCTGCTTCTCCTCTGCTGCTGATGGACAGTTTATGCCATGGAAATTAACCGTAAGCAAAAATGAACATTTCTGCTGTTTTCTGTCAAATGTGTCCAAAGCTTCTCACTCCAGTCTCATTCACTATTTGTTTCATGTAATCAGAATCTTCCAGACAATTTATGCTTCAATCTGTCATGCTGATCAAACACAGGCTTTTCAAAATAAGAGCATATTTCTGACCTCCTCCTGCTGATCGGCTTCGAAGTTCATTTTCATACCCTGGTTCTGCAGAACCAAACGTTACACAACAGCCATATTTTCTAATTCAAGTTTGTCACAAACAGAAACTTTTATTCACACCGAATTATGAACAGACTTGAATATGATAAAAAAGACATTTAAGTGGGAGAAAATCTACAATCCAAAGAGTTCATGTTGTCAGGTTTCTTCATAGGTGGAAGGTCTTTGGTTCAAATCCTAGTTGGGCCAACATTACTGATGGGACTTCACTAATGTTTCTTCAGGATCGCTGAAATGATCTGCATTTTAAAGCCATTTTATCCCCAATATAATTTCATATTAACAATTCTTGTGGGTGAAGTTCACCCAAAATTTCAAATCTTGGCTATTAATGCAGTTTGTATACTAGAGAAAAAATATTCCATATTTTTATGAAACATAAAAATCCATCCATCCCTCTTCTTCTGTTTATCGGGGTCGGGTCACGGGGTCAGCAGCTTCAGCCTCTTGTTGCAGCTCCTCTGGGGGAATCCCAGGGCGATCCCAGGCCAGCAGAGGGTCATCGTCCCTCCACAGTGTCCTGGTCTTCCTCTCCTCCCGGTGGGACCTGAAGGCCTCACAGGGAGCCTGAAGGCCTCACAGGGAGCCTGAACGCCTCACAGGGAGCCTGAAGGCCTCACAGGGAGCCTGAACGCCTCACAGGGAGCCTGAACGCCTCACAGGGAGCCTGAACGCCTCACAGGGAGCCTGAACGCCTCACAGGGAGCCTGAACGCCTCACAGGGAGCCTGAACGCCTCACAGGGAGCCTGAACGCCTCACAGGGAGCCTGAACGCCTCACAGGGAGCCTGAACGCCTCACAGGGAGCCTCCATCCTGACCAGAAGCCTCAGCTGATCCTCTTGATGTGGAGCAGCAGCAGCTCTAGTCTGATCCCTCCAGGATGCCTGAGCTTCTCTCTCAGGAAGTCCGGCTCCCTACGGAGGAAACACATTTCAGCCGCCTCAGCTGTGATCTTGTTCTTTTGGTCGCGACCCAAAGCTCATGACCATAGATGAGGGAGGGAACGCAGATCGACCGGTAAATCGAGAGCGTCACTTTTTGGCTCGGCTCTCTCTTCACCAGGACGGGCCGGTCCAGCACCGCTTCACGGCGGACGCTGCGCCGATCCGCCTGTCGATCTCCCGCTGCCTTCTTCCGTCATTCATGAAGCCAGAGATACTTAAACTCCTCCACTCCAGGGTGGGGCCCTAGGGTGGGGCTCCAGGGTGGGGCCCCAGAGTGTGGCTCCAGGGTGGGGCCCCAGAGTGGGGCTCCAGGGTGGGGCCCCAGAGTGTGGCTCCAGGGTGGGGGGCCCTAGGGTGGGGGCCCCTAGGGTGGGGCTCCAGGGTGGGGGCCCTAGGGTGGGGCCCTAGGGTGGGGCCCTAGAGTGGGGGCCCTAGGGTGGGGGCCCTAGGGTGGGGCTCCAGGGTGGGGCCCTAGGGTGGGGCTCCAGGGTGGGGCCCTAGGGTGGGGCTCCAGGGTGGGGCCCTAGGGTGGGGCCCTAGGGTGGGGCTCCAGGGTGGGGCCCTAGGGTGGGGCTCCAGGGACCCGCGTCCAGCTGAGGGAACGCTGAACCCAAGAGTCTCACTCATCATAACGGGTCTTCAGGTTGCGTTCTGTCTGGTTCCTCACCTCGGACCCGGCTGCCTTGGGTGACCTTACCAGGGTCATGAAGCCCAGACAGCAGAGCTTCTAGATCACTGGGAAACTGAAACCCTCCACCACAGCAAGGAGGGGAAAATATAGAAATATAATGCTAGATATTCCTGGTGTTTAATGCATTAATACTTTAGTGCTATTTTCAAAATAGAAACAACATGTGACAAACAGTTGAGGAAAAATGATAACCTCAGTTTCTTTGTCATAATAATTAAGACTCCAGCAGTTATCAGTTATGGTGACGTAACTGGATGCAGGACGAAGGTGGCCCTCCTCATCCTCCTGCATCAGAGCCGCCATGACACCTGACCAAACCAGACCCAAAGACCCTTACATGTATTTTATTTATTTACCAATTAAATAAATCCAATTGTAAATGAAATACTTTAGTAAGAGCTTCTGCTGTGTGTGAAGATCATCATAAGCAAGCAAAGAGTTTTGTTGTGGTGAAGAACCGTTCAAAGGAATCAGATTGTCAACATCTTTCTGGGTGGAGTTTGTTCTCCTGTTCATGTGGGGATTTTCTCCAGGTACTCTGACTTCCTTCTAGCTCAAAGTTACATGGAGGCTTTACTTAGTGTCAGATGTTTGCTAGGCAAGCCTCTGGTTCGCCCTCAGCACCATGCAGGGCTAATAATGGTAGACAGAGACCAACGGATGGAACCGTGCTGGTCCAGAGAGACTCACCTTCTCTCTGGTGACTCTCAGTCACTTTCAGGTTACTGATGGTTCTGATGACAACAAGCAGAACCAGGCTTGAAACGTTCCTGATGACAGATCGGCCTTCAGCTGCAGCTGGGAATCTGCAGTCCATCCATGAAGACTATACAGGAACTGGCACTAATGTATCCGTCTGTGTTTTCAGCTCCATGTGGAGACAACATGTATGATGAAGATGGGAAGAAGCTTCCTCCATGCATTCCTGGAGCCTGGCTGACTCCGGCCATCATGGCGTGTTACCTGTTGGTGGCCAACATCCTCCTGGTCAACCTGCTCATCGCCGTCTTCAAGTTAGTTCACATGTCAACAGGTCGCAGATCCAACAGGAACTGACAGCAGCCAGACGCCGCAGATCAGTTCCTGGTTTTCAGCCGAACGCAGCTTCAGTCAGAGCAGATGCTTTTCTAGGGAGCAGAGATGTTTCACACACATTTCCAGACACTGCTGCTATCGCAACCGTCTCTTCCACAGCAACACCTTCTTTGAGGTGAAGTCCATCTCCAATCAGGTGTGGAAGTTCCAACGGTACCAGCTGATCATGACCTTCCACGACCGCCCCATCCTGCCGCCGCCCCTCATCGTCTTCCCCCACATCTACATCGTCCTGAAGAGGCTGTGCTGCACCTGCAGGCGAAAGCCGGAGGGGGAGCGGGACGACCGCGCGCGCCGCCTCCGTAAGAACCACCGCGGACCTGAAGGTCGCCAGACCTGAAGGTCGCCAGACCTGAGAAAACAGCTGCTGGTAGAGAAACCGTGACGCGGCTCCAGGAACACAGAACCGCTAACAGATGCATCGCGTCATTCTCAGGGACGCGTCTAGTAATTCATGTGGCCAGAGAGTTTACAGATACATGGATACATTCCTCACCAGCACTAAGAGCAGCGACACATCGACACGATTTTTACTCAAACGCAGCCGTCCAAGAATGACTCCAGATTTGAAATGATGCAGAGAAAAATATGGGATAATTCTGTTACTTTATAGACTAGAATAAAAATATTAAACGACATGAAGAACATAGTTTCAAAGTACAAATATTTACAACATGCTAAAACTGTAAGAATGCGCATCAACAGGCTCAGAGTGTACAGGCTGCTGTCTGTCGCAGGTTATCTGCTGTTTCATGAGGAAGAGTGACCGGGGCGCCAGGAACAGCTGGAGGCCCCGGTCACTCCCGTAGCGCCTCCTAGAGGCCAGGAGGGTGAAGAGTCTGCGTTCCGGGGGACTGGCATATTATCGCCTGGTATTTTCCAGATCAATTGGATTAAAAGTAAAACTCATGAAGCAGTTTCATGCAGTGGGACGCGACTTCATGCTGTTCACTGCATGTTTATCAGGCTCATGGAGAATAAAAGCAGCTTCAGAATCAGGAAGTTTCAACGTTTCCTCTTTGTTCAGTGAAGTTACAGCAGAGGATCCAGAAACTGTCAGGATCTTTCAGGTTGTTTCAGGTTTTCTTTGTGTTCTGAAATTCTATTAGTTCTGCCTTGAACCAGTTCTACTGCAGTAAAACTGGAGTGAACATAACGAGAACCCATCGTGACTCTAGTTATGTTTATTACTTGTTTCTAGTCCTTTTCTTAGTTACTCTAGTTTTCTTATGTCTCCTTATTTTTGGTAGATTCATTTCCTATTTAGCTCAACCCAGGACTTTGTTCAGCATTCGCCGTCCAGTACGTAGGCACCTCATTCTCAGGTCCTCCTTGCTGGTTCCTCCTGTTGAATTGCATTAGGGGGTTAGTGACGGTTTGCAAAACCCAGATTTCTTTGCTTTGCTTCGTCAGAGCTGGTTCTGAACGCAGAGGAGATAAAGAGTCTGTATGAGTTCGAGGAGCAATGTGTGGAGGAATACTTCAGAGAGAAAGAAGACGAGAAGCAGTCCTCCAACAACGAGCGAATCAGAGTCACAGCTGAGAGGTCAGCACCCAATGACCTCTGACCTCCAGCACAGCAGTAGCACTGAGCTGAGCGTTGACCTTTGACCCCTCAGCTGCTGAGTGTCTGTGGGCGTTGCAGGGTGGAGAACATGGCGATGCGGCTGGAGGAGGTGAACGAGCGGCAGCGCTCCATGAAGGCGTCGCTGCAGACGGTGGACCTGCGCCTGGCCCAGCTGGAGGATTTCTCCGGCCGGATGATGAACGCCCTGGAGAAGCTGGCCGGGGTGGACCGGGCCGAGCTGGTCCGGTCACGCTGCGGGGGCTCGTCGGTGTTCGAGCCGCCCGGCCCGATGCGGCGCGGCAGCGTCTGCAGCGTCGACGGCTGCAGCCTGTACCGGTACCAGCTGGACCACGACGACCCGACGGACGGCGAGGAGAGGAGAGTCCGTCTGAGTCCAGAGAGAGAAACGGCGAATTCCACTGCAGGAAAAACAGCAGGTAAGGAAACATGACGATGCTGCATTGATGGATTTATTTGGTCTCCACAGAGCAAAACAAAGAGTTGATACATAAAATGATCCAAAATAAAACAGTGAATGGACTGAACTTTTTCAGTGCTTTCAAATCACTTTGACCACTGAAAGTTCTTTACACTGGAATCACATCCGATACACAGACCGGTGAGCAGCCTGGGGCTGAGTGCCTTGCTCAGCAGCACATCAGCATGTAACAGGATAAAGCAGGGATTGAACCAACAACCTTCCAATCACAAGGCGACAGCTCTACACACAAAAGGTTCTTAAAGAGAAAGTCAGAGAAACTAAAAGTCCAGGCAACAAGGAATCATCAGGTGCGACTGTTGCTATGGGTTACACAGATTGGTGTGTTCCCAATTCCTCCCCCTGGTTTTTACTGAATTTGGTTCCCTCACCCTAACCCCTTAGTTCCCCCCGGTTCTCCTTAGTTCCCCCCGGTTCCCCTTAGTTCCCCCCGGTTCCCCTTAGTTCCCCCTGGTTCCCCTTAGTTCCCCCCGGTTCCCCTTAGTTCCCTTTAGTTCCCCCCGTTTCCCCTTAGTTCCCCCCGTTTCCCCTTAGTTCCCCCCGGTTCCCCTTAGTTCCCCCCGTTTTCTCCAGGCACTTGGTTTTTACTGAATTTGGTTCCAGAGCCCAGTTTTTATCTTTCTGTGCTAAATCTTCCCTATAGGAAGAAGCTAGCATTGCTCAGCTAATGTTTCACCACTGAGCATCTTAAACCAAATTTCTCTCCTTTATATTTAATCTTGGTTTATGACGGAGTTATGTGTTTTGGCCAGAAGGTGGCGCTGGTTCTGAGTTTCTGAATCAATGAGGAACCCGGTCTGAACGCCTCCTTCTGGTTTCAGGCGATCTGGCTTCCAGCCTGGACGTCTCTGGTCGGAGGGACAGGACACAGTCTCTGTCCAATGTGGACATCTTGATCTCGCCGTGTGGTCCCGCCTCTCCTCTTCATCACGGCAGGCCGGCGGACGCCGACGGTCTGGCCCAGAGGAGCCGGCCGCAGCCCGTGTCCTCTGTCCCCCTGGACAAAGCGATGCAGTATTTATTGTCTCCAGATGCCCAGCAGGGGGCGCTCCACAGCCCAACCCCCTCCACGATGAAGGGCACTGATGAAGAGGAGGGAGCCACGCCTCCGGCTCCTGAACCAGATGCTGATGAAGAGGAGCTGCTGGTGGATGAAGACAGGAAATTCCCGAGCCTCCGATCCAAAAGTCTCAGCAGTAACCGGGCGACGAAGAGGATGAAGAGGCGTGAGGAAGAGGAGAAGCCCCGCCCCTCCAGCAGCATCACAGACCTGGTGTCAGTGTTCAGACAGAACCAGAACCAGAACCAGAACCAGAACTAGAACCAGAAGGTTTTCTGCCTCTTGAGTTCTGGAGGTTTTTCTGTTTCTTCTTTTATTTTCAAAGTGAAAAACATTTCAGTTTCTGCAGCAAAACAGGAAACAGGAAGTTACAGAAAAACAGAGCGTTGTCTAAATGAGGTGTCGGTTGGGGCCACTGGGCTGGAGCACTGGGAGCACTGGGAGCACTGGGATCCAGTCTGCTAACGGACGCTCGTTCTCTGGATGTTGAAGAGACGGTTTGTTGGAGAACATGAGCGCAGTCAGTATCTGACAGGAAACAGGAAGTGATGCAGCGTAAATTTCGAACATTTCTGAAATACATAAAAGACGCCAGCAGTGATCAACTGGGACGAGACGAAGATCTTCACTAACTTATACTGGTGACTTTTTTACATTTGTCTTTATTGTTCAGCGTGAAAATCTGTTTGCTCATCATGTCTGTTGACATTTTATTAATAAATCCTGAATGTATGTGATGGTCAGTTTGATTATTTCTATACACCAAATTAAAGAAGTCATGAAAAGTAACATTTTTAGAAGCTCACTGTTCAGAGAAGGATTATCGCAACACCTTGTCTGGCCACAAGAGGGCGCAGCTTCAATCAGCTGTGGATCAGCTGTGTGTGATGGTCGGGTTGCACCAGACGAGTTATGGCTAAAAATGATGAACAATATTCTAAGTGGTTGTCGATTTCTGACTAAAAACGCCCTTAAATAAATCTCTTTACACAGTAGCAAAAGTATTCAGGGACTTTTCATAGACATAATAATATTTCATTGGACTTTTATGTGACACACAAAGTGGTTTAGTATTGGCAAGCCTAAAGAAAATTATGCAATTCAAAATATTTTTGCAAATAAACTTTAAAACAGTATTCAGTCCCTCCTTTCTCTGAGGTCAGGCATCTAATCTGAGCTTCAGCTGTTTGGCAAAGAGTCACTAGTTGATTAAAGCTGGTAGAGACTAACCCTAAAGACTAGCAGCTGCAATTACAGCAACAGGGGGTTCCACAGTGACTCAGGGAGCTGAATACTTTTGCACACCGCACCTTGGAGTTTTTAACTTTTAAAAAATGTTTTGAATCATGTAACTCTTTCTATTTATCATCTGCCGCTTTGTGTTTCACATTCATTTCCAGTGAAATGTATGTTTGTGGCTGTAATGTGACAAAATCTGGAAAAGTTCAAGGGGTGTGAATACTTTTTGCAAACCTGCATATTAGAGAAGAAATGTGTAGAAACTATTTATGGTTCAGAATATAATACAAGTGGTGAAATATGAAACGCCATGCCTTATGACTTAATAGCACTGATAAACATTAATCTTCCAAATTGCTTCTGATGACCATAAATAAGATTCTAAATCTGGACAGAAAGTGTTCGGTGCCATGATGGGTCCAAGTTTCTTTCGCCGCATACAGAATAAAGTTTATTTGAACGATGATAAACTGAGAATGTGTGCTTCTTGTTCTTGTTCTTGGGGTTAGGGTTGGGGGTTAGGGTTAGGGGTTAGGGTTGGGGGTTAGGGGTCGTCTCCACTCTGAAGAGCAATGAGACAGATGGTGAGTTTCAGGTCAAGGTTGAAGTGATGCAGCAGTTTCCAGGGCTTGGGCTCCTTGTGGAGGTCCTCGACGTGGTCCGGGTTCCAGAGTGCGGTTTTGACGAGGCGAGTTCTTTGGTAGATGGTGGAGAACTGAGGTGGAGGCCAGACAGGTAAGTTCAGGTGAGGAGGAACGAGGAGCGAACCGACTGCCAGCTGGGAATCCAGGAACCATTTATGGTTCATCTGCAGAGGCCAAGAGGGACTCGGGAAACTAGTGGGTAACAATCCATGGCGTCACGAGGGGAGAAATCTGGGAAGCCAGGAACTCGGGCTTCACGGAGGTATTTCCAGAGAGTCACAAGGAAACACCTGAGAGAGGCAACAAGAATAAAATACTAGAAGCAGCTTCAGAGAAAACGGTGAGAGCAACCATTCCTTGCAAACACTCAGGTGTTGAAGTGCTGGCAGCCTGATCCTCAAATACTCCTGGATGACAGGTGATGAATCACAGGTGAGTTGGACCCAGTCCCGCCCTCCAGGTGGAGAAGCCTCTGGGCACCATCTAGTGGAAGGACAGGGAAGCAGCAGGCAACAGAAAACCCCACTAAAGAGAACCAAAGCCCTGGGTCTCAACAGAAGGAGCCACATTAAAGGTCCAAACAAAACCTCTGAAAGACTTCAGGGTCAGATTTATTTGTGTCCCAGAGAGGGAATTGATATTATAGCAAGGCACAAACTGGAACTCAGCATGTAAAGGGTGAGACTTTCACATTAAGAGCCTCAAAGCATGACTCTTTGGAAGGAGAGTCATGCTTTGAGCGTCAGAAGAAAAGCATGAGCCGTCATGGATAAACTCAGGGAGATGTTACCTCAGCTCGGCGGCCATGTTTGATTCCAGCTGCTTCCAGATGTTTAATGATGACAAACAAAAACAAACTGAACAAATTTCCAAGAGGAAAAAAAGTTTCTGGGATAATTTAGAACTGAACTGTTAGATTTGAGGAGCGATGTGGAAAGCGGTGCTGCGGCTGTCGTTGGATCAGCGGGCACAAATAAATCCTGATGACGATGATGACCGGAACCAAGCGGGACGCGACTCTGGATCAGAACCAGCTTGATACTGGGAGGTCGCAGGAAGTCGACAAGTTTCTATGCCAGTGAGTTACTGCATCACGTACCTCTCAGCCTGGATCCAGCGATGCCACCATTTGAGAAGTAGCGAGGTCAAAAGGTCAGAAAGGTGAACAGAACACAACTTTCAGATTCTTCTGAAGACGTTTATTCCAATGTTTGGCTCTGACATCCATCCAAGGACTCGCTGCTCCGATAGTCACTTAGCAACACGCCTGCCCCTGATTGGACTGAACCACAATCAAACCAAACTAAATGTAAACAAGAAAAAGATTAGTAATCTAATTTACAAACTGCTTTACTTCATTAAATAGTTTGCAAAACAAACCAGGTGATATCTGGTAAAACTCCAAACGTTAAAGAAAAGAAACAAAATACACAAAAAACCCTTTAATTGGTAGAACCCAGTGATGTAATCAATGACATCATACAGCCGTTAAACGATGACATCATCACCATCTTATTAAATATTACAGGAACTATAGCATAGAACCCATAACTCCTTCACATGACTTCCCCCACCAGTTCCCTCAGACTCTTCTGTTCCCTCAGACTCTCTTCTGTTCCCTCAGACTTTCTTCTGTTCCCTCAGACTTTCTTCTGTTCCCTCAGACTTTCTTCTGTTCCCTCAGACTCTCTTCTGTTCCCTCAGACTCTCTTCTGTTCCCTCAGACTCTCTTCTGTTCTCTCAGACTCTCTTCTGTTCCCTCAGACTTTCTTCTGTTCCCTCAGACTCTCTTCTGTTCCCTCAGACTTTCTTCTGTTCCCTCAGACTCTCTTCTGTTCCCTCAGACTCTCTTCTGTTCCCTCAGACTCTCTTCTGTTCCCTCAGACTCTCTTCTGTTCCCTCAGACTCTCTTCTGTTCCCTCAGACTCGCTTCTGTTCCCTCGTCTGTCTTGTCACTAGGACAGCAGAGCATTCAGCCGCTCTGCTCCAAACTCTGGATTTCACTCCCACCTGATCTCCATAATATCGACATTTTTCCACATTCAAGTCCAAATTCAAAACCCATTTGTAGTTTTTTTTTATCTGGTTTTGTACTTCACTTTTACCATATATTTCAATTTGTGTCTGTTTTATGTCAAATTATGTTGTCAGGATTTGAGTTTTCTATGTGTTTGAGTCTGTGCTCCTTGTTGTCCCGTCTTCCTCTTGAGGTGTGTCGTCTTCACGACGCTAAGTGTGTTTAATCCCTCCTGTCTCTTTGGTTCCTGTCTCTCTGGTTCCTGTCTCTCTGGTTCCTGTCTCTCTAGTTCCTGTCTCTGGTTCCTGTCTCTCTGGTTCCTGTCTCTTTGGTTCCTGTCTCTCTGGTTCCTGTCTCTTTGGTTCCTGTCTCTTTGGTTCCTGTCTCTCTGGTTCCTGTCTCTTTGGTTCCTGTCTCTCTAGTTCCTGTCTCTTCAGTTCCTGTCTCTTTGGTTCCTGTCTCTCTAGTTCCTGTCTCTCTGGTTCCTGTCGCTTTGGTTCCTTGCCGTTGCTTGTCGTGTCGTAGTTTCTCTATCCATTCGTAAAACCTGTTGCTACCTGCGTTTAGCCCTGTAACTCAGCCCTGCTGCCTGTTTTTGATATTATTGGGTTTTTCATGATTAAATGCATCATCATTCATTAGACGTGGGTCTACCTCACCACCACCGCACCGTCTTATGACATATGGAAGGTGACCTCGAACGTCAAGAAAGGTGCCTAGACATTTATGCCCCTTCTTCTCCATCAGCTCGATCTGCCTGACTCGGCTCTATAGCAGGGTGCCGCCCCCTGGTGGTGGGGGTTGTAGCGCCCCGCCTCCATGAACTGTGTGCTTCGTTACTGTGCAACAGAACATCAGTTGTGGTTTTTCTGACGCAAAAGAAAATGTGCAGTGGAAGGGAGGAAGCGGACCTCCTCACATTGTGGGAGGATTGCATTAGGACCTCGATGCCAAACAAACTGCAGTTTGTACAATAATGTGAGGAGAGAATATAAAATAGAGACTTTGTTGACTGAGAGAAAACAGCTTTTGTTTTTCTGGAACAAACTTCCAGAAAACTGTAAAACAGCAGAAACCCTGACTTCCTTTAAATCTCGACTGGAACCAGCTGATTAGAGTTTTATTGGAAACATAACATGGATCAATGTACATTTTTTTTTCTCCTGTTGTGGGTAACGGGGCCCGACGAATACCCGTGGTTCAACGGACAGCGGCGTCCGGCGAAAACAGGCGCTTAAATTCTGTGACAAAAAGGGAAAGAAGGGGAAAAAAACACTTGGTATTTTATTCTGTTGCATGACTTTGTTTTTTGTGTTTATGATGTAAAGCACTTTGAAATGCCTTGTAGCTGAAATGTGCTATACAAATAAAATTTGATTGATTGATTGATTGATACCACTATTGTTTTCTTCAGGTTTATTGGTTTTATGTCCTCTACAATTAATCATTGATTAGCAGTTAATAACTGATATGTAGCCATTTCACAATAATAGGATGTAATATAACATGTTTTATCTCACAATGGGGGAAACTCCGCTGTCAAACCGAGCCAAACCGAGCCGAACCGAGCCGGGCCGAACCGAGCCGGGCCAGTTACCCCTTTCAATGGTTTGGGACCGGCAGCGAGCCGATCCGACTCCGGGCTCTGGAACAACCAGCAGAGCCTGCAGGTGAGTTTTACCTGTCAGGCCCCGAGAGCCTGAAGGCAGAAAGCGCTGGATGAACTCTGAACTCTGGAATCGGCTTCACTGAACTGGTAGAACATTATGGACAGAAACCTGGAGCCACCGGGTCGCCACAGAACATCTGCTTCAGATCCAGATGATTCTGGTCTCATGGTTTGAGATTTGGATCTAAACCATCAAGTGTCTTTGAGACAGACTGAAAATCCATTCTTCTTCAAAAACTTTATTTATGGTTAACAGCTTCAGAGTCTCTGTGCTAACATTCATGTCATGTATTTATTTTAATGTACAAATAATTAGAACCAAAACCGCTGACTTGCTTTCTCTCAGTTGGAGACAAGGAGAAAACTGAGAAACTTTTCAAATAAAATAATTGTTCAGTTTTGGAAAATTCTCCACGATAATAAAAGCACAAGATAAATCAGGTCTCTGCTCGGTTCTCCATCAGCAGCCAATCAGCTGCAGCCTCCCTGGTCATGTGACCGGCATGACCTGCAGCTTCTCCTTCAGATGTTGGTGCTGGAGTGCGTGGTGGAGAAGTTGTCCAGGCGGAATCGAACCACTCTGCCATCGGCCGGCGGCGCGCACAGCAGGTGGCGGGCGAACACCTGGCGGCAGGCTTTGCGGAAGTTCTCGGACAGGAAGGCGTAGAGGATGGGGTTGATGCAGGAGTTCCCATAGGACAGACAGTGGGACACGATGCGGAGCGCGAAGGTGGCGTCGTTCAGCGGGTAGGTGCCAAACTCCACCCACATGGCGATGATGTGGTGCGGCATCCAGCAGATGGTGAAGCCTGTGACGACCAGGAGGATGGTCTGGACCGTCTGGAGAGGAACCACAGGAACACAACCAGACAGAAACATTAAACCAGAGAGGGGTGGAGGGAAGGTCCGGTTCCAGAACCGGATTCTGCTGGGAGACCAGATTCTCAGACTCCTTCCAGTTCACCTGTTAAATAACTTTGAACTGTAGTTTATGGTTAAACATGTGGATCATATGAATTTAATCCCATTCGGTGCCTTAAAGGCTTTATGATTGATATGCAATGATTCTGGAAAACCTTAGTTGATTTCACTGCAGAATTATGGATTCAATACTTCCAGTGACAAGCAATGAGTTTGGAACTGCGATGCTGTGAGACCTCTGGTGGTGGCAGCTGGTACTGTCCAATAAGCTACTGGATGCAAACTGTATCCAGTAGCTTATATCCAGCAATAAGCTGATGCAAAAAAGGGTTTCTGTTGAAATTCAGTGAAAAGCAGCAATTTTGATACGGCTGAAAAGTTGCATCATCAGGTCAAACATTGAGATGTTTCAAAATTCCCCTGTTTTCACTAAAATTCATTATTGGAATTCGAATTTGATTAATTTAATGGTCAATGGAAACACAGTGATTGACTCTAAACAGCAACAGTGGAAACAAAAATCTATTTTACAGGAGATTTCAGTAGAACCAGAACCAGAACCAAAGTGTCTGAGTGACTGGGGGTGGAGTGGATCGATCAAAAACCACAAAAAGCAGGACTGATCCAATGAAGCCCTGATTGGGTTCTGATGGGGCTCTGAAGGGCACTATCAGGGCCCCCAGGGGCCGGTGACCTCCATCCTGGGAAGGTCACCTTCACAGATGTCCTTTTCTAATCCACAGCCACCCTGCCTCTGGTTTACTGCAGATTTTTCCTAGTGATCCTGGTTTTCCTTTTGCTGGATGATGACGTGGCTGCTGCTCCTGTTATGGATCGGTTTTCCAGAACCGTCTTCAGTTGGAAACAAACTGAAGCTTATCTGCTGTTTCTCTGCTGGTTCGTTTAAAGCAGCTCTATAAATAACTGGAGCTGCAACAGGCCGGCTCTTTACGCTGGGTAGCCGCTCCTGGCTCCATCTTCTACACTGTTTCTACACACAGTAACTTTCATACAGTGCCTGAATCACTGCATGGTGGGGCTATGCACATTCATGACCTCATCTACATATCAAATATTTAGAATTTTTCCTCATCTGGAACAGAACCGCGCTCCTCCTGAGCTGCTTCGTCAGATGATGTCAGACTTAATTTAATTTAGACTTTCTTTTTCTGAGTTTATGACTTGTTGAAAATTGAAGAGCGAAGGAAAACACCAGAGCAGGAAGCTGATGAGCTTAACCCGAACCGTAACCCTCAACCCCAACCTCAACCCCAACCTCAACTCAACCTCGACCCCAACCTCAACCTCAACCCAACCTCAACCCAATATCAAACTTCTACCTCGACCTCAACCCAACATCATCAACCCCAACCTCAACCCAACCTCAACCTGAACCCAACCTCAACCTCAACCTCAATCCAACCTCAACCTCAACCCAACTTCAACCTGAACCCCAAACCCTTGTGTATTGGGATACATAACTTGTATCCCAATACAAGTTATGGGGTATTTTAATTAGAACTTGCCCTGGAGAACCAACAAGTAGAAAGAAATGAATATCATAAGTTAAAGGGAACACTGAAAGCACCAGAGTTTTTATTGAAAAATATTCAGATTTCTTTTTGTGGTTTTAAAGGCTCTATATGAAAGACGATGACAAATAAAGGCATAACTTTCTGTTTTTTCTATTTTCCTCCCATACAGAGCTGTCGCTCAGCCCCTCCCTCCCATTTCAAACTCTTTTTATTAACGTAAGAGTTAAAGGGATAAATGTGATTAGATATTTGCTACATTTAACAAAAACAGCCAAGTCTATGAAACAATGTCATCAGTTTTGCTCGTTTTGATTTAAGGCATAATAAAATAAACTGCAGTCTGATTATTGTTGATGTGTTTCTTTCTATTGAGCAGTAAAGTAAATATAATGTGTTTCGTATCATTTGCTATAAGTATTTACTTAATGGAGGGTTTGTTATTTGTGCTGCAGAGCCACAGCTAACAGCTAGCTAACAGCTAGCTAATAGTCAGCTAACAGCTAGCTAATAGTCAGCTAACAGCTAGCTCCTCTCTTCAGTGGCTCTATCGGACCCGGTACCGTTCTTACTCTTTGGACTGAACCATTGTTCTGACCTAAACATTCATTCTTATTTTTTCTTAGATTCATGGCAGATTTATTTTGCTCTTTGCATCTTTTGTGTTTTCATGTTGAAATTGTTAAAATGTA
Source organism: Poeciliopsis gracilis (assembly GCA_911649635.1). Lineage (NCBI taxonomy): Eukaryota > Metazoa > Chordata > Actinopteri > Cyprinodontiformes > Poeciliidae > Poeciliopsis > Poeciliopsis gracilis. The sequence continues at coordinate 65,048 of CAJVRI010001095.1, read as the reverse complement.
AACTTTTCTTCTATCATTTTTTTAGGTGAGTAATTTTAGACTTTTCCAAATTTGGGGGCCGCTGACCTCTGGACCCTTTTGAATCCTAGTTTACTGAACGTATGCTTCTGTTTTAGCTCTACTGTACTTTCTGAACAAAGACAAATGAAGTAGCTTCTTTCACAGCAGCCAGCTAGTGAGAGATTAGCTATCAGTCCTTCCTAACCCTTCCTGTCTCCCGGCGGGTCGTCCTATTGAGGGGCGGCTCAGTTTGACAATTCATCCCTAACCAGATATTCCTCGTCTTTGGTCTGAAGATGACTGGATCCAGACGGCTGTGCTGCTCCTCAGCTGCATTAAGTTCTCTGCCAGCAGCTTCTCAGCTTCCTATGATGTTGAGCATATGTTGTCAGGTTCTCCTTCATACATCCATATGTCCTCCATAAAATATGCCCTTTATCATAAACCCCACTCCTGTTTCTAAATATATCCTCAGCTCCCTTCAGACCCAAACCACCAATGTTCCTGCTCGTTGTCCACAAGCTGTCCAGAAACATCCTGTCTTCTGTCAGAGATGTTTCCACACAAATGTTCCTGTGAGGTTGTGAAGAAACCTGATCACTGAACATTTATTCAACGTCTCCAACAGTAGACTGATCCTTACAGACCAATGAAGCTGAACACGGGTCTAAAACGACGGTGGAACATTCAGAACATCCTCGAGCACCAAGCAGTTCTCCAACCCGAAGAACGTCAATCCGTCATCCAACCACCTGTCATCCAACATGATGGGTTTTCATGAGCTGTATGCCAAAATCATCTGTATTAAGACAATAAAGGACCTGAAATATTTCAGTTCGTGTACAATGAGTCTAAAATATATTAACGTTAAATTTTTATCTTTACATTGTGGAAAATAATGAACTTGATCACAATATGCTAATATTTTGAGAAGAACCTTTAGATCGAATATGTCTGATCTAAAGTTGGGCTTATTCATCGTGGTCTCGGCCCGATTATCGCAGCCTGTTGAATGTGACAGGGAGCCAATCAGAAAGCACCGTGACGTAAGAACGGAGGGGATCCCAAACCGTTGACACGGGAGGTGACATGTGGAAATGTTTATTACTACATGTAAAGGTCATTATTATATATGTTTATTACATATAGTTATGTTTATTCAGTTGAAATGTTCACTATGATGAATCATAGAGCAGCTTTTATCAAACGCCTTTTCTTTTTGTTTGGTCTTTAAAATGATCCACAAACTGTCACTGTTGCTCCTCACACTGTCTGACTCTGGTCACTATGGTAACGGTTACCTATCCCTTCAAAATAAGATCCAGATGGGCCACAAACATGAACATTTTACTTTTATGAACATTTGAACTCAGGATAACGACTGATGGACCCTGAGCTGTTTCTCTGGGAGATGAGACACTGAAGTGATGCTGATGCTCAGGGAGCCACTTGGTCTCCATGGTGACGCAGTTTGAAGCTTCATTGCCTCGTTAGCATCCGGTCACCAGATCATGCGGAGCAGCTTGGACTGTGGGAATCAACCCAGCGGGATAAATCCATCCTCCTGCCTCTCTGGGCCTCCAGACAAACTGTCCACAGAATCTGATCTGGTTCTGATCATTTTGCTGCTTGTGGCTCAATGTTGGCGGCAAAACGCAACCCAGGGAATCTGGTAAAGGATTTTCAAAATAAAAGATCCTCCAGATTCACTTAATACAGAAAACGGACATATTTCATTATCTCTTGTGTGGCCCGGGACCAACTGGGCCACGGGCCGGTACCGGTTCGTGGCCCGGGGTTTGGAGATCACTGCAGTAACACATTTCAATAATATTTAATACGAATCCCTGGATCATCTTGTCTACTGATGTCCTTTTGTGATGTGGTAGCTGCATCACTTTCCTCTGTGACCACACTGTTGATGGACTCTGGCTCAGATTCCTGAACCTGAACAGCAACTGCTTGAATAACACTGTTCATCACCTCTAGTTGTACTATCTGTGTGCAGGTTTGCATGTACTGCTGCATGCTGAGTGACATGCAGGAGAGAACATCTGCATCTCCCTGTAATGATGGAGGGAGAATCTAGACCCATTTTTAATAGGTATTTATCACATTGTAACCAATGACTGGTTACAACACTTCCTCCTCAGCAACTAGAACCGACACCCAGAGCTCCAGCTGAGTTAGACTCACAGAAGGTCATTTCAATTTGACCTCAACCTGCCAATGAAAGTAACTGGTGTCTCATTCACTGCAGGTCCAATAATTTCAGTGAGACTTGTGATAGTAACATTGGGGAAGATTCTGCTTTCTCCAATTTTCACTCATGAGGCAAATCTGGGATCCAGTGTCCCGTAGAGCTGGGATCCAGTGTCTCGTAGAGCTGGGATCCAGTGTCCCGTAGAGCTGGGATCCAGTGTCTCGTAGAGCTGGGATCCAGTGTCTCGTAGAGCTGGGATCCAGTGTCCCGTAGAGCTGGGATCCAGTGTCCCGTAGAGCTGGGATCCAGTGTCCCGTAGAGCTGGGATCCAGTGTCCTGTAGAGCTGGGATCCAGTGTCTCGTAGAGCTGGGATCCAGTGTCCCGTAGAGCTGGGATCCAGTGTCCCGTAGAGCTGGGATCCAGTGTCCCGTAGAGCTGGGATCCAGTGTCCCGTAGAGCTGGGATCCAGTGTCCGTAGGGATCCAGTGTCCTGTAGAGCTGGGATCCAGTGTCTCGTAGAGCTGGGATCCAGTGTCCCGTAGAGCTGGGATCCAGTGTCCCGTAGAGCTGGGATCCAGTGTCCCGTAGAGCTGGGATCCAGTGTCCCGTAGAGCTGGGATCCAGTGTCCCGTAGAGCTGGGATCCAGTGTCTCGTAGAGCTGGGATCCAGTGTCTCGTAGAGCTGGGATCCAGTGTCCCGTAGAGCTGGGATCCAGTGTCCCGTAGAGCTGGGATCCAGTGTCCCGTAGAGCTGGGATCCAGTGTCTCGTAGAGCTGGGATCCAGTGTCCTGTAGAGCTGGGATCCAGTGTCTCGTAGAGCTGGGATCCAGTGTCTCGTAGAGCTGGGATCCAGTGTCCCGTAGAGCTGGGATCCAGTGTCCCGTAGAGCTGGGATCCAGTGTCCCGTAGAGCTGGGATCCAGTGTCCCGTAGAGCTGGGATCCAGTGTCCCGTAGAGCTGGGATCCAGTGTCCCGTAGAGCTGGGATCCAGTGTCTCGCTTCTTTCTTTGTCTCTTTGAGATGGAGAGAGGAGGTTGATACTAACACTCTCATTCCACTCAGCTGCTGCGTGTTTCACTCCTTCCATACTTTCAGGTTCTGAATGGTGTGTGATGTCAGTGATAAGCCGGCATCCATTTCCTGTTTGGTCATTTTCCTTTTTATCATGTCATATTGCTGGTGCAGATGTCGCACTGCTCACAGACATATCTGATGTGTTTTTAACAAACCTACCCATGTGACAGATGCCCACCTTGTTCACATGTGAAGCAATGGTCACACAACCCTCCCCTATTGTCCTGGCAATGCTTACAGCCACGTCTCCGACTCGATCTTGATTTGGAAACAGGTAAAGTTGAGTCATGAACCAACCTCCCGATGTCTTCATGTCACTTTGAAGTTGTCTGATGACGTCTAGGAACTCGGTTTCTGTGTGAGAGGCCGATGATTGGACTTTTCCAGTTTTAGTCTTTATCCCCGTGGCAGACGGCTGATCTTGCTCCCAAATTGCTCCAGCTGTTGTTTTGGGAACTGTTTCCATCCATCCATCCATCCATCCATCATCCATCCATCCATCAATCATCCATCCATCCATCCATCCATCCATCCATCCATCCATCCATCCATCCATCCATCCATCCATCCATCCATCCATCCATCCATCATCCATCCATCCATCCATCCATCCATCCATCCATCCATCCATCCATCCATCATCATCCATCCATCAATCATCCATCCATCCATCCATCCATCCATCCATCCATCCATCCATCCATCCATCCATCCATCATCCATCCATCCATCCATCCATCCATCCATCCATCCATCCATCATCCATCCATCCATCATCCATCCATCCATCCATCCATCCATCCATCCATCCATCATCCATCCATCCATCCCTCCATCCATCCATCCATCCATCCATCCATCCCTCCATCCATCCATCCATCCATCCATCCATCTCTGCGTTTCTCAGAAGTTGTCGGTGAACAGAGCTGATCTACCGAAACCTGATGGATCCAGTTTATCTTTGTGACAGGAAATGGTTTCTGTGAGTGGGAAAGTTCAACTCCCTGCAGACCAGTTGGTCCATGTGAAAGGTTCTGTTCTGGCCCGCCGGTCCGGTGAGCTGATGGTTTGGGTCATAGAGTCAACAGACTTCTGGGTCGGAGCCGTTTCCTGCAGCTCATCATTTCTCCTTAAGGGATACTTAATAAATCTGCTTTATGATTTCATGTGTTTGTTCTGGTGACTCAGCAGATTTAAATCCTCTTATCAGTCTGAGCAGATCCATAAAGCAGAACCGGTTGTTCCAGAAACCGGACCGAACCCAGCCCGGCCCGCTGCTCTGGGCGAATCTGTGCCAAGACTTCAGGTCTCCAGAGGAACCTCCTCTATTCTTAGACGCTGTCTAAATATTTACCCAGCAGCCTTTGTTCCTCCGCAGCACCGCGCAGCAGAACCTGTAAACGACCCGGTTCTGCTGCTGCAGGATGCCTGCTCTCTGTCGCCTGCCAGCCGGGCCGGGACCGCAACCAGGACCAGAACCTGTACCTGGACCGGGACCTGACTGGATATGGTACTGCTGGTAGCACTGAGTCTAAACCCGGCCGGCTTGGACCCAGAACCCTGCAGAGGTGATGAGATCAAACGTCTTAATGGTAGAAGCTCATCATCATCAGCCTCCTCTTCATCACTCGCCCAGATGACAAACCCAGAAGAACTCTGAACTCTGACCTTTCCACCAACTTTTCTTCTCATTGTGAGTCACTGACCTGAGGAGGAAGAGAGAAGGAAGAGAAGCAGGAAAAGAAAGAGGAAAAGAAAGAGGAAGAGAAAGAGGAAGAAAAGCAGGAAGAGAAGGAGGAAAAGAAAGAGGAAGAGAAAGAGGAAGAAAAGCAGGAAGAAAAGCAGGAAGAGAGGAGGAGGTACAGGAAAACTAGTTCACCTTTCGTTTGGACAGCTTGGACCTCTTGGACATGTTCTTCATCTTTTTATGCAGGTGGCACAAAACCTGGAAGACAGACATCAGACCTGGGATCAGTCAGCAAAGCTTTGGGTCGGAGGTTCTGGTCTGGCAGATTGTGAATTTGTTTCCAGAACCTTCTTAACAACACCTGAAAGCTTCAAAAGCTTTCAGTTCATATCCAGATTTTCTCCTTAATTAGCAGGATTTTTACGAAACAGCTTGTTGCCTTGGAGACCAATATGACGGTTCTGTCAGCCGACATCAACCGGCTTCATGCAGAAATATTTATTTAGTCAGTAAACAGGAAGGCTTGATGTCGTTTCCTGTTCTGCAACTGAATCTGGGAAAAACCAGACATTCCCTACTGGTTCCCATCTAGCAACAGTAAAGATGACTGGTCCAGAGGTTGGTTCCTGTCTCTGTTCTATAGCAGTTGGCCAGCAGGGGGCGCTACAGGCAGCTTGCTGTCAGTCAGACTAGAGAGAAGGTCCGACCCAAAACCTGACCTCATGCTGCCGGATGCATCTGCTGATCATCTATCGATCAGCATCGGTCTGCTCACGTCTACCTCAGATATGAAAACGTCGACGTCTCATTGGACGCTGAGTCCTATGTTACGTCGCCGCCATTTTGAATGTGGCAGTAGAGCGATGGGAGCTCCATACTTCATGTGCTTGTTGTTTCAATCGTTTTACAGTAAGAAAGACAGAAAATAATATCATTTTATGAGCAGAATTTCTGGAATTTGTGGCAAGAATCTTGCTTCCAAACCAAGAAATATTTCCCAGGTCAATAACTGGGCCAAAAAAACCACTCGGGCTGTAAGTCTGTTAGCTTAGCTAGCTTTCACTCTGCAGGTTTAGGTGAGGGTAATTTCTGATGAGAAACTGCTGCTAGAAGAGAAACGATGCATTCAAGACCAGTCAGTCAGGATCAGAGCTAAAGCCACGTTATGTTTTTCCAAAATGTGAGGGAGTCAGGGTTTCATTTTCTATGACACTGTTAGGTCATTTGTCTTTTGTCCAACAGGCCGTGTCTTCCATATAACACCTCCATATATTTCAAACATACTTACGTTTACATAAGCACATTTTAAGTATACTAAGAATGAAGTGGGGCTGCACAGTGGCGCAGTGGGTAGCGCTGTTGCCTTGCAGCAAGAAGGTCCTGGGTTCGATTCCCGGCCCGGGGTCTTTCTGCACAGAGTTTGCATGTTCTCCCTGTGCGTGCGTGGGTTCTCTCCGGGTTCTCCGGCTTCCTCCCACAGTCCAAAAACATGACTGTCAGGTTGATTGGCCTTCCCAGATTCTCCCTAGGTGTCAATGTGTGTGTGTGTGGTTGTTTGTCCTGTTTGTCTTTGTGTTGCCCTGCGACAGCCTGGCGACCTGTCCAGGTGACCTGTCCAGGTGACCCCGCCTCTCGCCCAGAATGCAACTGGAGAGGCACCAGCACCTCCCGACCCCGTTAGGGAGAAGGGTGACGGAAAATGGATGGATGGATGGAAGAATGAAGTGTACTACATATAAATATGTAGGAAGTATACTAATGATATGCTTGCACCAATTTGATGTAACTTTAAACGCATTTAATATAATTGTACCAAAATACACTTGAGAAAAATATGAAATATGAAATTCAAGCTGATCATCAAAACACAGCTGATCCACTTCAACCACGTCACACCGCCGCTGCAGCCTATCAGGATCGGCGCCCTGCGCGTCCCAACCAATCAACGTTAAGCCGGTTCCTTAAGAAGTCTAGTCACCGGAGATCTGCCTGCTCGTCAGCTGCGCTTCGAAGTTCTGCTGATTCGCTTCCAAAAAAAATGTCGGATTACGATTCAGACGCTCTACCTTCCTCTCCTCACCTTTTTCCCTGCAATCTACCAGATCTTCCCCCAGGCACGTCGCGCAGGAGCGCCCGGCTAGCCGCCCGATCCACTCCTTTCCCCCCTCGGCCGCGCTGTCCTCCCGTGGCATTTCTCCCGGACCAGGATTGGAACCTTCCCAAGTGGCTTCTCTTGCCTCGCTCCTGCAGTACGGCGATTCCTCGCTCTCCCCTTCACGCCATCAACCACCGCTACTCGCGCTCTGGAACCCGTTTCCCCGGGCCCCTCCACTTCCCAAGCCCGAACCCCCGCCCCTCCTCCTCCGGCAGCTCTGGTCCCCCCAGCATCCACAGCCACCCCACTCGATCCTGCAAACCAAGACCTACTCTCCACAGATCCACAGCGCCTCACCTCGCTCCTCGTCTCGTTCATAAGCCTTCTCCAGCAAACGGTGGCCTCGCTGTCAGCCCAGCTCCAGGATCGCAACCCGTCCGGGCCGGCTCAAGCCCCGGCTTCAGCCAGAACCTCCCTTGGCATCCAGCCGACACAAGCGCCTTTCACTCTCTCCAACGCTCGTCCTGGACGCGCTTCAGGTAAGATGTTTTTTGGTTTTTTTGCCCATGGCGCAGCGTTAACGCACGGTGTTCACCACCGTTTATCTCATCCTTATTCAGGCGGGTCCTACGTTCCCACATCCGCGCTCATCACTCCTAAGCTTAGATCTAAGATTTTGCAGGGGCAATACGTGAATCTCGTCTTACTTATTCTCCCATCCCCTGAAGTAGACCGGAGCGATGCCTCGACGGCAGAACTCTCAGCCGTCCTCAAAACCAGTGATCCACGCCTCTCAAAAAATCTCTCCATCGGAGAATTTCTAGCAGCCTTCAGCGTTTATCGTGACGTCATTTGCTCCGTTTTTCCAGACCGGAGAGTAGAGCTAGACAGTTATCTCTCCCTCATCGCTGACTTGCACCTCAAATACGGTAGATCTCTGTTCTACCAATACCGCAAAGCTTTCGCCGCTAAAGCAGCAACTACACTCTCCCAGTCTGGCATTGGTCTTGACTGGTCAGTCCTGGATACCGAACTTTTGATTATGCTCACCCAGGCTTCCGTATGTCCTACATGCTCCGCTGTTGGCCACCAAAGCGCCCTTTGTCCCAAACTCCCATTCGCTCCTCCCGCCCCCTCCCCCCTCCGTCCATAATCCACCCGGCTGACTCGGGGCTAGACCGCCGGGGCCGTAAGATTGAGGTATTTAACAACCAGTCAGTATGTAACAACTTCAACGAAGGCATTTGTGCTTTCCCTAATTGTTATTTCCTCCACGTGTGCAGCCATTGCAAAGACGCTCATCCCAAATTCGCATGCCCGCGCCGCCTGCCTCCCGGTCGCATCCTCCGTCAATGGAAACCCTGATTTCCCGCTGTCTTTCTACCCCCATAGCTACCCAAGAATGGGCCTTTCTCCTCCAGTCCCACCCAGATCCCTCCTTCGTAGTTTTTCTGCTTACCGGACTCTCTTGGGGTTTTCACATAGGTGTTCGGTCTTATCCCCGTTCCATACTCATTTGTCGGAACCTCCTGTCAGCCCTCAGTGAACCAGATGTTGTGCTGTATTACGTGGGAAGCCGTTAGCCATAATTTCATCATCACTGCTCAGCACATCTCCGGTTATCATAATGCTATTGCCGATGCCCTGTCCCGTTCTAGCTTTCAGGTCTTCCACCGCCTGTGTCCTACCGCCGACGCCCATCCCGAGCCAACCCCCCCTTAGAAGATCTGATGCTCAATTAGATATCTCCCTCCAATCCCTCCTGAGCGCCCTCAGGAGGGTTTGGAGCGTTATTATATAAAGTCAGGTCTCGCCCCGTCTAAACTTGCCTCATATTCATTCGCTTGGCAAACCTTCACTAAGTTCTGCACCCAGATTAATTCGTCCCCACACCCCGTCACGGTAAACACGGTCCTTGCTTTCATCACCTACTGCTTCGACCATCGGAGATTCAAACCCTCCTACATCCGCGTTCTGCTTGCAGGTATCAATTTTCACGCTAAACTTTTGCAACCTAGCCACACACCCAGTCTGTTTTCAAACCCCGCCATGAAACCTTTACTCAAAGGAATCGCTAAGCACTCCCCCTCTTATCCCGACAGTTGGAAACCTATCACTCTCCCTCTACTCAGAAAGCTCATCTCAGTACTCCGAGCTAGTACTTTCTCCTCGTATGTCAAAGCGCTCCTCTCGTGTGCTTTTCTTCAAGCCTTTTACGGTTTCCTCAGGCTAGGCGAGTTCACTTCGGCTTCTACAGTCTTCAACCCTTTAAAAGATTTATCAATCTCTGATATTAAGTTTTTCCCGGACCATTACAATCTCCTGATCAAGCACTCCAAAGCAAAAGGTCCATGTTCAATTGCTATCGTGCGCATAGATGGTCTGTTTTGCCCCTTCCGTGCTACGCTGGAATTTGTGTGCAAAAGACATCGAATCTATCAGAAAGCAAAACCCCTGTTTATAACTCCCGAAGGCTTCCCCATGACCGCTGAGTGGTTTATCCGCCACCTCCGAATAATTTTACGAGAAGGCGGTCAAGCATTTTTCTGGACATTGATTCAGAAAAGGCGCTGCAACCTCTGCCTCTGCTCAAGGCGTCCCTACAGCTTCCCTCCTCCAGCTCAGCCGCTGGTCATCTTCGGCCTTCACTTCCTACATCAGACCTAATCTCGCAACTGTGCTTGAAGCTCAACGCTCCATGTCTTCATGTGAGCAGTGAAGCTAAGACTGGTGATGGAGTTTTGGTTTTTCTTTTGGCTGCTTTTAACATTAAAATTTTATAGGGGAACCGACCGGACCAGGAATCCCCAGCCCAGCGGCAACAGGCCCCTTCTCCGTTCATCATCGTGCTATCAGGCCTCGTAGTCCCTAAGTCCCAGCTTCGCGGTTCGAGCCTAACAAGTCTATGAGACTGCAGGCCCCCGCTAACGTCGCGGCTCATGCTTATCAGTCTATCAGGCTGTGGGCCCCCGCTTCAGAGCTTGTCTAACAAGTCCATCGGACCGCAGGCAGCTAGGCCTCGGCCCGGCACCCTCTCTTTTGGGGGGAAAGACTAGTGAGCTTCGCCGGACTCATCATCTCCTTCGGCGATCCACGCTCACTAGTCTTCCACCGGGTTCGAGCGCCAAAGATTTGTTCATTAAAAATCTCTAACTGCTTTCTTTCTCTGTGTGAGTCGATACAGATTGAAATAAAAGGAAACTGTAAGTGAAGAAAACATTTATTTGCTTGAGTGTGCCAATGAAACAATATGCTTTAGAAGACATATATATTTTAAAATATATGCTCAAAAGAGAATTGTTCAAAATTCACTTACGGCTTAATTTAAAAGTAAAATATTAAACATACAGAAATTACAGTATGTTTTAAATTACATGTCAGCGTATACCAGAGGCTAATAAATGCCTTTTTAGCTTCCTTAATAATCTTTTTCTATTTCATTAAAATGGCAAAGAATAAAAAAATAACAATTCTTAATGTTGTTTAATAAAGTAAATCAAGAGGCGCCGTATGGGGGGGGGACCCCACAAAAAATATTTTTTCACAGAAATAGAAAAAAAAATTGGGGCCCTGTCAGTTACTGTTATTGTGTTTTTCAAAATTGTTTTTAGCAGTAAAAAAGAAATGTTGGCCCTCCCAGAGCAGAAAGTTTGCACTGAACTCCCTCCATATCTGAGTCAAAAGGTCTCTTCCTGCTTCGCTTCACGTTTTCAGCAGCAGTCAGTAGAAGACACTGTGGCAGTTATTATGCCGTCTAGGAAATGAATAAAGTCAAGCTTTCAAAACATAGAAAGATACGAGAGAGAAAAAGACCATTTAGCATAGTTAGCTTAGCCACAGGCTAATGAGTTAAAGAAAAGAAATACCAAGATAATCACACATTTAACTTGTCCCTGTACCTTTTACCACTTAACAACAGGTGAGTCAGTCAGCAGCTCCGATAACCTTTAACCCCTGACCCAGTGAAAACGGTGATCTACACTGTGTCCAATGACAAGTTAGTTTCTCTGTGTCTTTGCTGACAGAAATTCAAACAATCTTTATGAAACGGTTAAAAAAAACCAGCTTCCTGTCTGGACTGCAGCCAGTCTGAATAGTTTTACCTTAACTTGCGTCTGAATTACAGATATTTGTTGCCACGTCCCTCCTGACCCGTCCTTATGTAACTTTTATAAAACATTTTGTTTTACATATTTGTTTGAACTGTCGTTGTATTGTGACAATATGGCATGAGAGATCATTTGTAAAAAAAAAAAAAAATTTTCATCTGCTTTCTCTCAAGTACAATCTAGAAACAACCAATCAGAGGCAGGAGGCGGGTTTTAGTGCTGTCAATCACAATCTCATGTGGCTGCTCAACCCTATGCTGCAGCTAGCATAGCCTGTTGTAAACAGTTATTGGTAGATAACTGTTTATCTACCAATGACTGCGGGTAAAAAGTTTTCTGGTAACAAGTTGTTTCTCCACCATTACCACATTTAGCAGTGAGTGAATGAGGTTGATTGACAGCACTAAGACCCTCTTCCTGGTTCTGATTGGTCGATTTTGGTCAGAAATTTGCTTTACTTTAGCCAGTAAAAGTAGTTCAGGTGGAGGAGATTGATTGTTTTCACAGATTATCTGTCTCATAATAAACTGTCACGACACGGTAACTGCTTTAACAAATTCAGAGAAAACATGTTTCTTTACTAACGTTATATACTGCAGCTTGCATAAATGCAACTAGCATTTTGAGAAGTCTGGATTGTTTTATGTCTATTTTGCATGTTGTCTGTGACTGGTGCTGTGGGAAGAGACATTTCAATGAGATAAAACTAATAATAATAAAAACATTAACCAACCTACTTGCATATCGTATGCAGACTGGTGGATGTAAAATTCACAAGCAGTAAATATTGTGCTAGTTGTCAGGACTGGACCAAACAAAGCCAGGCAGTCGCAGGCCTTTAAAATTGTGGTGCCTTTTATGGGTCAGATAAACTCAAGAAACTGTAACAGAAACTTGTGTCGGGGGCCCAATCTCATTTTTAGTCATGTGGCCCGATATTCCCCATCCTGTGTGTTCATGCCTCAAAATGTCAAACATTGACAGTTTAATGACAGAAAAAAACAAAACTTGTCCTTAACACTAAATGTAGCAGGTATCGTCAGGTACGTCTCTCCGAATGTGATTTGTTGTTTTCAGTTGAACAGAAGCTATTTTTACCCAATCCATTCTCAGATGGATGATGTAGGATCCATCTGTAAGTGTCATGATGCGTGCTGGTGAGGTAGATGCAGTGGACCCAGCTATGAAGACTAAATGATGATTTCATGGTAGTAAACACAAATAATTCAGGCAGCAACAGAGAGCAACGGCAAAGACTCACACTGGTAGCAACTGACAGAAAACACAACTAATAACTGGAGAGACGAGGGCCTGACAAGGAAACGAGACACTGGAGGATTTAAACACACAGAGGATCATCAGGGAAGACAAGACACAGCTGGGAGCCAGAAGGAGCCATGAAGGAGCCATGAAGGAGCCATGAAGGAGCCATGAAGGAGCCATGAAGGAGCCATGAAGGAGCCATGAAGGAGCCATCAAGGAGCCATGAAGGAGCCATGAAGGAGCCATGAAGGAGCCATGAAGGAGCCATGAAGGAGCAATGAAGGAGCCATGAAGGAGCAATGAAGGAGCCATGAAGGAGCCATGAAGAAGCAATGAAGGAGCCATGAAGGAGCCATGAAGGAGCCATGAAGGAGCAATGAAGGAGCCATGAAGGAGCCATGAAGGAGCCATGAAGGAGCCATGAAGGGTAAACGGGGCAACTTGGAGACTCAACAGAACACAGAAACCTAAAATAACACACAGAAAAACCAAATCCTCACAATTAGAGAACAGCTTTAGCTCCAGTTCACACTCCGGACCAGATGGTGGCAGTATGGCACACTTTCAGATTTTTTTAAGAGCCCCATAAAAAGAAAAGCCATGAAGCCAGAGAAGATAACAGACGCTGTTCAAATGAGCTATTTTTACTCGTATAAAACTGAATTTAAAGAAGAGGATCTGGTTTCACCAGATCACCAACCGGATCACCAACCGGATCACCAACCGGATCACCAACCGGATCACCAACCGGATCACCAACCGGATCACCAAGCAGCTCTCAGGATGAAGCTCCACATCGTCTTCATGGTGAAGGAGTTCTATTTACTGAGCAGCTGGCCACAGTTTAAAAGCAGAAACTGGTGAATTTCCAACACTAAGGGCTTAATAAACATGATTTGAAAATGATTGGACTAAGGTAGTTTGTCTCTCTTAAACAGCTTCATAGTTAATGAAGCCAGCAGCAGCTGATTCTATCATATTACTGACTATTTATCTACTTCTGACATCAACAGGTCAAGACATCTGGTCCCAACCATCTTCAGTTCTGATGATGTCAATACAAAGTCTTCACATGGTGAGTTATGCTTTTGTCTTTGCTGTTTTTCTGTACTCTTTAAAATGCAAAAGCTTTCTCTGTTAACCTGCTCTGTTGTTGTTCTGCTGGGTTTCTGTAAAGTGCAGTTAGCGGGAATGTTCTGCTCCTCACTGTTCTTAGCACGGAGAAATGTCAGTAAAACTGGGACTTTGCATTAAAACAATCCTCTGTCCTTGGTGAAATGTTTCTCACATTTTCTCTAAAGTGTAGCTGTTGTTTCATTGTGCTAATTTTCATAAGCATGTTGACTGTAAACATAACATTTTGTACAAGTCTGAGATCGTATGTTGCAACGAACTCTTGAAAATGTGGCTCAGGCTTGATTTGACGGGTGAGGGGTTAGGGTTATATTCCCAAATATTTTAGTGTGTGTGAGAGAATGTGCCAGATATGAACCTGAAATACAACGACGCTGTGTGAATGTGCCAGTGTGGCTCACTGTGCCGTATCTCAGCGGGGGGCGACCCGCTCCGTGTTCATGTCTGTCTGCGCTCAGCGACTTTTTCCTCCACAGACTGACAACCTGTTCAGATTCCTTCCTATAACAACCATGAACGGTTCTTAAACCGTCAACGTCACCAGTTCACCGACCTTTGACCTGCTTGACAGACCACATACTGGGACCACCCAACAGCCCTAAGTCCCTCTTGACATTATGAAAATACTCACTCATCGAAGGAGAACATATCATTATTGTTTGGAGCATTTTATCTTTCTTTTTTTGCTGTATGAAAGAATTTCTGCCAAGCTGAACTTTCAAGTTTCTGAAACAGCGGAGACTTTAGAGGCTTCAAAAGCTTGACAGTGTGTAAGACCTCTGCTCCACTGGGTCTGTTCTGACCCAGTTCCTCCTGTAGAACCTAAACACCAGTTCGCAGAAGCTCTGGCGGACCGCCGCAGGTGAGAGCGCGGCGCGCCCCGCAGCAGCTCTTTACGCACGGCTCAGCAGGTTTACGCGCGGCCTTTGGCCCCTGCTCGTGCCATTAACGCGGGTTTTACGGCGGCGTGTGGAGTGAAACATTAGCCTGGAGCTGGACTGACCCTGATGTAGCAGCAGCAGATGAGCAGCAGCGGCAGGATGAAGCCCAGCAGCAGGATGGACACTTTGTAGGCTCGCCGCGACGCTCCCAGCCCGGCCTCCCAGCAGAAGGTCTTGTTCGGTGCGCTGGAGTGGCTGGTGAGCACGTAGTTCTGCGCTACCGGCACCGAACACAGCAGGGACATGGTCCAAATGACGCACAGCCCGGCCAGCGCGTTCCTGCGGCTGCGGATGCACGCAGAGCTCTTGGAGCGCACCACGGCGATGTAGCGGTCCACGGACATGGCCACCAGCGTGAGGATGCTGACCAGCATACTGGCCGTGGTGAAGAAGTGTCCGAACTTGCAGAGGAAAGCTCCGAACACCCACTCTGGCAGGGAGTAGATGGTGGCGTGGAGCGGGACGCAGAAGAGGAGGAAGAGGAGGTCCGCCGCGCTCAGGTTCACGATGAAGATGTTGGTGGGGCTGAGCGGGCGCGCGCCACCGCTGGGTTTCACCCTGCCGATCACCAGCATCACCAGCGAGTTCCCGAGAAGCCCCACCACGAAGATCAGCCCGAACACCAGCGGCACGATCACCACCTCCGGCCCGGGCTCCCCCGCGGTGCGGTTAGTCTCAGCCCGGCTGTACGACTCGTTTCCCGGCGGCACCATGCTGGAGCTCCGGGGGCCGGCTGGAGGTCAGAGCCGAGCGCAGAGCGGGTCCATGGTTCGGTCCGACACGTCCGGCAGCAAAGTCCAAGCGCAGGGAACAGCTGGAAGCGCGTCCACTTAACGGAACCGCAGAGATCTGCTTCCGGTCTGAGGCTTTCAAAGTAAAACTGCAGGTCCGAGTCTAGAAGAAAGCCGGTACCAGTCCTAATGGTTCTGTGGGCTCTTCCGGAACAAACTATGGGGGGTGTTTCCTGCCATAATCCAAGAGCACGCAGTTTCAGTCTGAAAACAGGATTTCATGTCTTTTGTTCTCAAAACTTTTAATACTTTTGCTTACAAACACACAAAAATATAAGATAGATAGATAGATATCATGACTATATTGTCTTTGATTGGGTGAACAAACCCAACCAGTAGCTCTCAGCGATCAGTAGCTGTTAGCGGCTAGTAGCTCTTAGAGATCAGTAGCTGTTAGCGGCTAGTAGCTCTTAGCGATCAGAAGCTGTTAGCGGCCAGTAGCTCTTAGCGATCAGTAGCTGTTAGCGGCTAGTAGCTCTTAGCGGCTAGTAGCTGTTAGCGGCTAGTAGCTCTTAGCGATCAGTAGCTGTTAGCGGCCAGTAGCTCTGCTGGTGGATGCTTAATGTACCGCAGAGCAGAAGGCTAACGTCGTTGTCCCTCCCTACAGGTTGCTACAATTGATAGTAGCCACACAGGCACACAAGGTAGAAGGAAACAAACACATCCAGTACAACACCTTTAATTTATTGGCTGTGAGGTTGCCATGCAACTGTGCCAAAAGCCAGTTCCATGTTTCATAAGCGAGCAGAGGGAGCGCGAGGAGAAGTGTTGAGTACAAGTTTTGAGAACAAAAGACATGAAATCCTGCTTTCATAAAGAAAGTGTGTGGTCTTGGAATATGGCAGGGAAACTCCCCCATATAAACAGACTTTTATTGGACCAATCCAAAGAAGCTGCTGAAAGTGGGTCAGAACCAGCAGGACTCCAGCAGTGGTTCTGCTTCTCTCCTTTCACTTTGCTTGCTGAGGAAGCTTTTATTTTGTCAACTCTAGTTTCTACTTCCTGTTGGGAGTCTGGTCCTGAAACACTTTCAACTTTTGGACCTCAAGTTTCTTATGGCTTCAGCAAAAAGTCATTTATGATAATAATCCAGAATATTTACATTTTTACTGGTAGTAATTTGTTGTTCTTGTTCAGGCTGGCGGAGCCCAAAGACTGGTTCACCAGAACCAGAACCAGGACAGAATCAGGAGATTCACAATGTTGATCAATTCAGAAGAATATAGTTACAAATCAATAATTATGGAAATGTCTCCTTCCTTTAGGTCTTATTAGTAGTTTGTATTTCTCTCTATTCCATGTTCTGCTTTTGGGTTTGGATCTTATTTCAAGAATAAATCAGAACATTCAGCTTCTATTGCAAAAAAACTTTTGGTCATTTCACATATTAAACTTTTTGAAGAATTCTGTAGATTCCTGAACAAATTCTTGTTACTTATTTGTTTGTCTCTCACTCTGCACAATTTGTACATGAAAATATAGAAATTCCTCTCTGGGTTCTAAAATCTACCTCTCATACATCTGGGACTTGCAGCTTTCTGGCAAATTTCTGCAAAGGAAAGAAAAGTCTTGATATTTAAAGGGCAGTTTCATAGACTTTTATACATACTGTAGGCAACATGCTAACATGCTGCTATTAGCATGTTGGCTAATATTGGCTAATATTTGCAGATTAGCCAACATTAGCATTCAAAGTAACATTAGTAGTTTATTATCTAATTTGCATTACCTATTGAATAGAGTATATTAACATTCTAGTAATAAAACTAAACTCCCTCGACTGAATGGAGTGAGATAATGCTAGTCAACATGCTAATCATATCCCACAAGCTTTTAGCTCATTTTGACCTAAAAGCTTAAATGAGCTGAGTGAATGGACTGAGTTGGTGTTAAAGTGCACATGCAGTCGACAACTGAAACAACCACTAACATTATATCTTAATGAGTGATTCCTTAAAATGACACTCATTTAAATATGTTGCATTAATGCGTCCTCTGATGTGCGACCAAATGACCTACAACAGTGGTACCCAAAGTGGCCCTGGAGGGCCGGCATGCTCCGGTTGTTTCCCTGTTTAACGCACCTGGATCCAGTCACTGTCATAGTATGAGGAAACACAAGAGAAGCCACCAACTGTTGAAAAGCCGAGCTTCGTTTATTTAGCTCGAGCACCCGTTAACAACATGAACATACTCTTATTCGAACTCGTTTATATCTGTATAGTTCCCTAGTGCGCCCCCAGTGGGCAGGAACCCAAACTACTGTTGCTGTAGATATACAATAGTATCTCACAACAGTTGTATTGACTATTTGTCCCCCAAAAACTTTATTCCAAAATCAAAAAATCCAACTCTCAAAGTGATCAAATCAAAATGAAATAAACTCAAACAGTCAACACCTTGCATGTGGGTTCCGGTTTACGCAGTCCAAACAAAAGGTCAAGCAGTCCAAAAGTAGCTCTTTGTTTACTTTTATTCAGTTTCTTGGCTAAAAACAAGTTACAGGCTTCGGCTAAACCTATCCTAACTCCTGCACCTGTTCTCACTGATGAAACTGACTCGCTTACTGACTGTTGACAGACAGACAGACAGACAGACAGGTAAAAAACCATAAGACCACCCACATGTGTGTCCTAACTCATCTAAACTCTACATATTTATACTGTGAAACTCACCCACTTCCCAAACTGAAATCAATTAACTAATTAAGTAAATCACCAACCAAAAACTTATTTAGAAACAACAAAATAAACATTCTAATTATAAGTCAACTAGAAAACAAAATAAAACTAAACTAAATAATCTACATTCTAAACTTTAACTAAAAATAATGGAGAAATGGCTCCTACAACAGTCACAAACACTGATTTGTTACTGCCAGCAGGGAGAGACTGAAATGTGCAGAACCTCTTTGGACACCACTGACCTACATCAACCCATGAAGCAGCACGGCTCATCGCGCTGTTTTCACGTGTCCTATGCAGTGCAGGCAACGTTTGTCGACAGTCACATGGTTTTCAGCCAGACGACACCAGAAGTCTGGCTTTGGATGTTCTATCTCTAGAAAACGGAAACCAGGTGAGACATCTGGACCAGGACAGGTCTGATCGTTTTAGCTTGGGGTTAAAGGAAACACGGTCACATTCCAAACAGGATTCACAAACCAGGGAGAAAAACTAAAGAGTCTAACCCAAGATGTTCGGAGCTGAAAGCAGAAGCTCAGCATCAGGAATCCTGCATATGGAGGTCAGCTCTACTCTGGAACCCAGTTCAGCTTCTTGTGTTCATGATGTGGCTCCTTCACTCAGCTGAGTGTCAGGAGCCAGAAGGAGAAATAAATCCTGAGCCTCACCTCTAAAGCCGCCAGTGATGGAGATGAACTGTCTCCGTGCTGATGTCTGAGGACACCAACACGATCCGCCGACTGACACCTTCAGGTTCCTGAGCTGAAATTATGAAGGGGCTGAAGTTGGATTAAAGTCGGATGTTTGGACTCAGATATTAATCTTTGAATGACTTGAAATGTGTTTAGGACATTTCCCCACAGTCAGGCCTTCCTGGTTCCCAGCAGGAAAAGCCCGGCGCCGGATCCCGTCCATCAGATGTGAGGGAGAACCCGGAGCAGGTTTCTCCTTCCACAGCCAACAGGAAGTTAACATGATTAACTCAGACGTGCTCATGATGACAGAAGGTGATCGGACGCTGTTTACAGACGGCGGACTTCATTTCCTGTCTAATGCTTTATGATATCAGAGGAAAATGACATGAATGGGTGTGTGTGGGATGACTGCTGATCTGGGACAGAGATGGAAACGGCCTCCACTGTTTATTCCTTTCTGACTTTGTTCTTCCTCGTCAGTACTCGTAGAGATGGACCGGTTGCCACAGAGACAGAGCCAGCGGCTGATATTTCACTGACACACAAACAAGGCAAACAAAGAGGAAGATAACTGTTATCGATCAGCTGGAGTTGATCTGTTTCATCTCCAGACATTTAGAGGATTACAACAAACATCTTCAGCTCAATTTAGGTTTCTGTCAGTTATTGCCATCATTTTTTCATCTTGACAAATGGGTTAGTATGTAGTAGACGTGTTTTGAGGAAACTCCGACTCAACTTCATTATTTCACCCTAAATAATCTTTAAAACTTCTGCTTAACATAGGTGTAGTGTCATATTATGCACAAGATGACAAATAGAAAAGACGAAGGCTCTCGGGGGATGAGACTCTAGATCACGACCTGATGAAGCCAGTAGGGTCACATCATCTGCAAAAAGCAGAGGCGTGATCCCAAAGCCACCAAAATGGATTCTTTCAAAACCCCGGTTGTGCAGAATGTGGCCTTGGACTCAACAGCCCCCAAATCAAAAAATACATTTTGTCGCTACATATCAGATTATTCATTAATGTTTCATTATGCATGGCTCTCATCTTGAGCCATGCGATGAGATGAGACTATTTCTGGTTGGAATCTCTCCACCTCACACACCAGAACAGACTCCTTCCTCACCAGAGAGGAGACACTCCAAGCCCAATGAGACATCACCTGCAGCCACAAGTCACATTGCTAAGGTCCCCACCTTTGGCCTTCCAAAGTCTCACTCTGAACCAACGTCTCACTCTGCACCTATGTCTCACTCTGCACCTATGTCTCACTCTGCACCTATGTCTCACTCTGCACCAATGTCTCACTCTGCATCAACGTCTCACTCTGAACCAAAGTCTCACTCTGCACCTATGTCTCACTCTGAACCAATGTCTCACTCTGCACCTATGTCTCACACTGCACCAACGTCTCACTCTGCACCTATGTCTCACTCTGCACCTATGTCTCACTCTGCACCAACGTCTCACTCTGCACCAATGTCTCACTCTGCACCAGCGTCTCACTCTGCATCAACGTCTCACTCTGCATCAACGTCTCACTCTGCACCAACGTCTCACTCTGCATCAACGTCTCACTCTGCACCAATGTCTCACTCTGCACCAAGTCTCACTCTGCATCAATGTTTCACTCTAAACCAATGTCTCACTCTGCATCAAAGTCTCACTCTGCACCTATGTCTCACTCTGCACCAATGTCTCACTCTGCATCAACGTCTCACTCTGCACCAATGTCTCACTCTGCACCAATGTCTCACTCTGCACCAACGTCTCACTCTGCACCAACGTCTCACTCTGCATCAACGTCTCACTCTGAACCAATGTCTCACTGCACCAATGTCTTACTCTGCACCAAAGTCTCACTCTGCACCAATCTCTCACTCTGCACCAATCTCTCACTCTGCACCAATCTCTCACTCTGCACCAATGTCTCACTCTGCACCCGGCCCTTTTGGCTCATCCTATAGGTGTTGAACCCACTTCTCCACTTCGGCATGAGGCTGGCCAGACTCCATGGGGAAAAGCCCAGGCACCAGGTGCTTCCCAAGCGTCCCCACCTCCAGGCCCGGCTCTAGCGCAGGACTCTGGTGACCTGCGTCCGGCCGAGGGGACAAAGCATCCAGCGATTGGACTCTCCATAAGGCTCTTTGGGCAGCTCTTTGTCTGGTTCATCACCTAGGACCGGGATGCCCAAAGTGGGTCCTGGAGGGCCGACATCCTGCACTTTTCAGTCTCTCCCTGGTGGTAGTAACAGCCTTTTCAGCAAGTCAATGTTCTTCTTAGGCTTTTTGATGAGCCATCATTTGATCCAGGTGTGTTAAACCATGGAGAGAATTGAAGCATGCAGGATGCCGGCCTTTGAGGACCAACTTTGGGCACCCCTGACCTATGACCTCTAGACTTGGATGACCCTAAATGGGGTATGAAGATCCAGGAGCTGCTGCAGCCGATCCAGAAGCTGCTGCAGCTGATCCAGGAGCTGCTGCAGCTGATCCAGGAGCCGCTGATCCAGGAGCTGCTGCAGCCGATCCAGAAGCTGCTGCGGCTGATCCAGGAGCAGCTGATCCAGGAGCTGCTGCAGCCGATCCAGAAGCTGCTGCGGCTGATCCAGGAGCAGCTGATCCAGGAGCTGCTGCAGCCGATCCAGAAGCTGCTGCAGCTGATCCAGAAGCTGCTGCTCATGTTCTCACTAGAACCAGGAAGATAGAGACATAACTCCAGTTTAAAGTCCCTCCACTGGCTCCCTGGAGCTCAGAGATTAGACTTTAAAATACTGTTAGTTTATAAATCACTGAACGGTTTAGCACCACAATACATTAAAGATCTGCTGTTGTTGTATCAACCTGCCAGACTCTCAGGTTCTGGTTCTGGTTCTGCTCTGCATCCCCAGAACCAGAACCAAAAGAGGAGAAGCAGCTTTCAGCATCTATGGACCACAAATCTGGAACAAACTTCCAGAAAACTGTAAAACAGCAGAAACCCTGACTTCCTTTAAATCTCGACTAAAACCAGCTGATTAGAGTTTTATTGGAAACGTAACATGGATCAATGTATTGATTATTCTATGTTGCTGGACTTTGTGTTTTTGTGTTTATGATGTAAAGCACTTTGAAATGCCTTGTTGCTGAAATGTGCTATATAAATAAAATTTGATTGATTGATTGATTGATTGATTGATTGATTGATTGATTGATTGATTGATTGATTGATTGATTTGGAGCTTTGACCAAGCACAAAACCCTGGAGGCAATAAATACATTTGATCCTGTCATAATTTTGTAAGATCTTCAGACAGTTTGGGAGGGTGAGTTAGGAGTTTGGACTGCATCCGCCTCATGAAGTGGATAAGACAGTTCAGTCGATGCCAGACACAATCTCACACAGTTCAAAACATTTCATAGACTCCACTACTTTCTGTACAAGTGGGTCTCCAATTTGTAATAGTTGCCAGACTGCTGTTGGCAACTTGACTCACTCCTGGTCATGTGTTCAGCTTAACTCATTTTGGAAGGAAATCTTTCATTTTTTGTTAACGGTTTTTGGAAAATAATGGGACCAAGAATCAATCACTGCCAACATGGGGCCTTCAGTGCTTTGCAATCAGCCACTAAAAGTGAGAAAATGGCTGTTTGCATGGTGCATGGTGATGGGCAACAATAAAAAGGTTGATTCTGATTTTGGAAGAAGGGCTCTGTGCTCACATTCGATCTGTGGTTGGGGGAACTAGCAAATACTCAGACTGAAAGATCACAATGAAAATAGAGTCAATGTGTTGAGGAGATACGAGACCCTGTACTAAAATTTCTTCAATGAAATTTTAGAAAGACTGTTAATGACAGACCTGCCGCTGCTTTTTTTATTACCTGTGGAAAGATTTGGATCAGTTTGTGGTGTATTTATCCCATGTTGTCTCTGACTGATGGCTCTGACTGATGCTGCTGCAGCTGGAACCGCTCCGTCTCTGCTGCAGCCTCCCAGTCTGGCCCCGCTGGCTTTAATCTCATGAACAAAGTCACATCCTGACAGCTTACCGAGTAATGTGGCAGACGGAAGTACTGAAGGAACGCTGGAGGAAGATCTCCAGATTGCCCCTGTGCTTTCTCTGTGAAGCTGCACCTGGCCAGGTGTTTCTGTTTAACTGGTCGTCTGAGACATGAACTGATGTTAGAGGCACCAGATGAATTTCTGCCATGATTTGATTGTACATTAGATGTGCAGGATAATCATACCGTGCATCACAATCTTCATGCCTTATAAAGTCACACCAAAGATGGCACATATTAACACTGGTAGCATTTGAAATAAGCTACCAGTGTTACACACATTTCATTGTGAAATGACAATTCATCATAAGGAATGCATATGAATAGACAAGGTGACTGGAGGGGTCCGATCACCTCGTGTTGTAACATTGTGATTTTCTCCTTATGCCGTCATTAAGATTTCTAATGTTACTGGTAAGAAATATTCTTTCAGGCTTGTTTTTTTTCTCCCGTTGCCATGGTGAATCTGTGTCTCCACTCATTCAGGGGAGACCTGACTCAGAACTGGGTTGCCTGGTTGGTGTTCGAGCGCCATGGAGCTGGGATGGTGAACTCAGACTGTCTGCCTTCTGCTCAGAGTTTAACCCTCAAACATCTTCATTGCAATGACCCAGTTCTGATAGAAACACAACAACATCGATTAATCCTTGATCAAACATGACAAAACCATGAAAACCAACTGAATACATGATGGAAGGTAAAAAATAAAAACACAATGGAAATTCAACTCCATCAAACCGTTTCCTCAGACTTTAGATTACAGGACTAATTTCAAACATCTGTTGCTCATTGAATCTTAATGTCTGTTCTTCAGGCTGAGCTGCCAATGATCTGCTGCCCTCTGCTGGTCAACTTTCAGTTACTGCTTGTTGGAAACTGGAGAAAAAGTTAAACAAATCAGAGGATTAATCTGAACATCCACACTTAATCCAGTGCAATGTCACAACCAGATATGAAAAAATGCAGAAAAAATGATTCTATTTCAACTGCTAAACTATAAATGTTGTGTTCCGGGGCTCCTTGTTTTCTTTGTGGGGTTTTTGCCAGCCTGTTAATACTCTATCCAGCCACCAGATGGTGCCTGAACCACCTCTCTCCGGAGGGGTGTGTTGTCATCCGGCGCACCTGAAGTCAATCCGCTCGTTAGTCGTGAGCTTGAAGAGGAGTGGACTGCCAGTTCCTTCACGCCTGAGTGTTTTACCAGTAACGGTACCTCTGAGCCCCTCTGAGCTAGTCTCTGTGCCTCTCGTTGCTCCGATCCTCTTGTGATTCTGTTTTGTTGCTCCCTGCCTTCAGGTTTCCCCCTGAGACGTTTCTGGAACCGTGGTCCTTACCCACCGGTTGCCCGTGAACCCAGACTCACTCCCTCCGTCTCATCACAGT
Source organism: Poeciliopsis gracilis (assembly GCA_911649635.1). Classification (NCBI taxonomy): domain Eukaryota; kingdom Metazoa; phylum Chordata; class Actinopteri; order Cyprinodontiformes; family Poeciliidae; genus Poeciliopsis; species Poeciliopsis gracilis. The sequence continues at coordinate 40,937 of CAJVRI010001095.1, read as the reverse complement.
TCCCTTCGGGAATTCCTGACTGGCTGTCGAGCTACTCCAGCCGAAACCCTGAGTTCCTTTAAATCCAGAGAAAAGCAGCTGGTTAGAGTTGATTTGGAAACAATCAATGAAAAATGAATAATTTGATGTGTAATTTGTTTCTATGACTTTGTGTTTTTATGACGTGAATCATCTTGAACTGCCTTGTTGCTTAAAGGCTTTAAGTTTTTACTCTAATAACTTGATTTTATTGAGTCACATTATGAACCAGTATAAACTCATACAGGTGCAGTAAAGTTAACCTTTGAACTGAACTAAAGCTATATTGAGCCTTTGGCAGAGCTGATGAGTGAAGCCAAGTCCAGTTCATCAGCAAAGAGCTTTAAACCACAAAAACGCACAGCGACCTGTTATGAAGCAAGAAATAAACTTTACATTTTGTTCAATCCCATGACTAAAATCATTAAACTGTTGATCAAAGTTCCATTTCCTACAAATCAAAGCAGCTCCAACCTGCTGACTTCGTTTAAATCCAGAAACGAACTCAGGGCTTCGGTTGTTTTACAGTTTTCTGGACGTTTGTTCCAGATTTGTGGTGAATAGAATCTGAATGCTGCTTCTTCATGAATGTTCTGATACAGAGCAGAACCTGAACCAGCAGGTTGATCCAGCAGCAGCAGATCTTTAATCCATTCGGTGATTTATAAACTAGCAGCAGTTTAAAGTCTCAGTGAAGACAGTAGAACCTTCACTCAGTGAAGACAGTAGAACCTTCACTCAGTGAAGACAGTAGAACCTTCACTCAGTGAAGACAGTAGAACCTTCACTCAGTGAAGACAGTAGAACCTTCACTCAGTGAAGACAGTAGAACCTGAAGACAGTAGAACCAGGTGAAGACAGTAGAACCTTCACTCAGTGAAGACAGTAGAACTAGATCCGTCTGTCTTCCTGGTTTTAGTCAGAACTCCAGCAGCAGCATTCAGGATCAGCTGCAGCTGGACCTTGATTCGTTAGTCAGACCCAACAACCTAACAAGATGATGATGATGATTTTCTGTTGCTATTTACTTCTGAAGCCAGTGGCCAATCAGAGCGGCCGTTGGCTCTGGGGTCAGTTGCTTATCAGAGCTCAGGCAGAAGCTGCGTTCTCATGGGTCACATGACCTGACATGAAGCTCTGATTGGCTCAACTCAACTTTCAGACACTAAGCAGGTAAAAATTAAATGTAACAAGAAATTGAAATCGTTTTTTTCTGCTGGATGAACTCTAGCTGAAGACACACAATCACAAAAACATTTGCTATGTGGATGAACTGACTTAAATCAACATGATTCTGTTCCCAAACAACTGGTTCATTTCTCAGATTTTTGATGAAGGTCATTTTATCATTTTTCTAAAACAGTGCTGGGAAATTTTGGATGTATTCTGGCTAAAGTAGAGTTTTCGTCCAGGACATTGCCAGCTGTCAGTGACCTGTAGACACAGCGATAACAGAGTCAACATTTAGGAGGCTGAGCTCAGAACAGCTGCACTATCAGCAATAATCACATATTATTCCAAAAAGCACAGAGAAAGCAGAGATAAATTCAGCAAGCACCCATTAAAACATCAAAGGATAACTTGACACACAGCGACTGGAAGAATCTCATGGATCCCAGCAAAATCTGCTGCATGTAGAACCAGTGAAACTGCAATGAATTCCCACCAAACTTGTCCGATCCCTTCGGTCCCATCTTTGGATGGAAAGTCTCTCAGCTGTCACTCAGACATGAGACCAAGAACACATTAGGTGTCTTAGGATGCTGGTAGTTTCAGAAACACAATGCAAGCATCAACTGGTCTCTGCAGTGAATTGATTCAGTCTCTTCTTGCTTGCGATCTGTCCAAAGGAACAGGTCACAAAGTGTTGCTTGTGAACACCCAGGACCTCACAGACCCACTGACTGATCTTCTTTCAGGAACCCTGTTAGCACCGAGCAGTCATTCACAATCTGCCTGAACCTGAAAGAGATGCTATGGACAAATTCCCAGCCTCCCACTGTCTTTTCCAGAAAATGAGATGAATGGAACGGTTTTTGAGATGCATGTGGGTCACTTGTGGTGCTTGTTGATGGGGTTATTAACAAATGCTCCTGCTGTTTTCCAGGACCTTGTTAATTATGTTCTGAAACTGTGACATCTTCTCTTCATCTGCCTGGATGATAAGCTCTTCTTTTTGATAGATGTTGCAGAGCATCAAGTATATATTGTTACATGTGAAAGGACCCAAATGCAGAGAAAACTGTTCAACATATTATCTTCAGAAAATAAGTACAACTGGAAGGAGGACGATCAGAGACGAGATCATGCAACGCAGGAACTGAACAGAAGAATTCAGCAATGACAAACACAAAATGGGAGCTGAAATACTGAGGCAGGGTGGAAAATGGCAAAACATAAAGCAAGACTAATTAATACACAGGTAGCTCAAAGTAGCCAGAAACTAAAAAAAGAAGCAAAGGCTGAGCTCAGATGGCTGGTGTTGGTGAAGGCAGAGAAAAAGGCATTGCGAAGGTCTGGAGGTCAAAGAGCTTTCAGGAGGCTGAGGCTCAGAGAACAGATGCTGAGTCTTGTTAGGAGTCCAGATGGGCCCTGGACTTGTGAGGCAGCCCTGCAGAGACACTAACGGATCCTCAGCAGGGGTTTTTCAGGAAACACAAGTGAGTCCACCTGAACTCCCTCACTGGAGAATTGAGGAACAGAATCACAAGGCATCTGTGAAAACCTCCAGAAAGGAAGTGGAGGAGTCGTGACCACAACATCCGCAGCAGGAGGTGCTGAGACAGGTGGTGGACGAGTTCATGTTGGGAGACGGAGAGTCCTTGGAAGCTTGCCAGACCAACAGAAACTCAGAAAGCTGGCTTCGTTTCACCTGGCAGCAATGGAGAAGTCAGACCCTCAAGATCTGGGCTGAAGTTCTCCTTCCTGTCATCCTGCAGGATCCACCGTTTGGCAGAATCCCCAGAGAAAATGTTTGACTGGCTGCTGATATTCTCTTTACTTCAACATAACTTAATGAAGCTTTGAGCTCCAATTATTTGGTGGCTTTTTATTCAGAACTCAGTGATGAACTGATGTCCAGCTTCAGTTTGATTTACTAATTCAAGCTCCAGGCTTATGGTCTCAGTCTCACTCTGACCTTCGTGTTCCTGCCTCTTCAGGTGGAAAAATACCCACACCTGTCCAAACTCCCACTGTCTTCTGATAAGATGTCCCTGTTGTCCCGTCCAATCACGTTGCTCCGCTGATGTATAAAAGCAGCGGGCCCAAAGGGACTGAACATGATCGAGCCATGGCCTTCCTGTGGATCCTCTCCTGCCTCGCCTTCGTCGGCGCCGCCTACGGTGAGACCGCCTTCATCAGCAGAGTCGCTCAGAGACGAGCGCGTCTGCAGACCGCTTACCAACTTAGAAAGACGTCCCAGCTTCTGTTGAAGGGAGAGGAACGGCGTCATTTTCCTGAGATGTCAGGAGTTTGTTTCTAATTGTGGTTGGTAATGATGTAATGATGATGTCATCAGGTTGCGGCACACCTGCCATCAGTCCCGTCATCACCGGTTACGCTCGTATTGTGAACGGTGAGGAGGCTGTGCCTCACTCCTGGCCCTGGCAGGTGTCTCTTCAGGTAAACTCCCACAAAGATCCTTTATTCTGTTGGCTTCAGGGACGCTCTCCTCCTTTTAGGAACCATCTCTGATATAGAAATGTTTTCTAACTGATAACCATTGCTGGTACCTCATCCTCCTGCAGATCATCCGTTAAACTCAACAACTCTATGGAGATGTGATCATTTCTGAACTTTGGAGGATGTTGATTTGTACATGTGAAGCCAATAATAAATGGGTGGAGACGACAAAAATGTTGCATTTTCCAACCTCAAAAAGCTGACTGTCAGCGCAGACTGTCAGAAGCTCAGGCTGAACGTAGAACAACGGGAGGTTCAAACCCAACTCGTTCATTTTTAACTTGAAGAAAAACTCAAAGCCTGAAATGAACAAAAGCAAACTGACCAATAAGACTTGGGCTTTGGGATTCCCCACCTCAACCCTCAGACTGACTCAGCTGTGTGTGTATAATATCTTTTGACACAAAAGATATTTTATTTACCACACTGTAAAAAAGGAACCAAGGGGGTTGTTACATTAACAAAAGAATATCATGTACTTTTAACTAAATAATTTCATGTTTAAGACGAAAACGCGATACAATCATGTTGGATAAACAAAATATTCAACAACTTCACGTTTATAAAATTGAATCATGTTGAGCTAACATGATTCATTATAGTCAGACCGATCCTATGCTGAAGACCATGAGTGAGATCACGGGATATCACCCGAGTTCACGCGAGATTATGGGAAATCACGGGATATCACGCGAGACAATCGTTTTTTTTTCTCTCAACTGGAATGAAATGTATTCAAGGTGAGATAACGTGATTCAATTATGTCAGATAGCTCTTCCGGCGAACAAAAATAGAATAGAATAGAATTCAACTTTATTGTCATTGCAATGTCACATGTACAAGCAACGAAATGTAGTTTGCATATATCCAGAAGTGCTATACATGATATAAATATTTATAAACAGGTGTATGAAGATATAAACAGAATAATATTGATGTGCTATAAATAAAATGTTTTGTACAATATAAATATAAATGAGAGCTTATGTGGGCTGCACAGTGGCGCAGTGGGTAGCGCTGTTGCCTTGCAGCAAGAAGGTCCTGGGTTCGATTCCCGGCCCGGGGTCTTTCTGCATGGAGTTTGCATGTTCTCCCTGTGCGTGCGTGGGTTCTCTCCGGGTTCTCCGGCTTCCTCCCACAGTCCAAAAACATGACTGTCAGGTTGATTGGGCTTTCCAGATTCTCCTTAGGTGTGAGTGTATGGTTGTTTGTCTTTGTGTTGCCCTGCGACAGCCTGGCGACCTGTCCAGGGTGTAACCCGCCTCTCGCCCGGAACGCTGCTGGAGATAGGCACCAGCACCTCCCGACCCCGTTAGGGAGAAGGGTGACAGAAAATGGATGGATGGATGGATGGATGGATGAGAGCTTATGTACATATTATACAAATTACACAGATTATACAGAATATACAGGAATATGAAGAATGGATTGTATATATATTAGTTGTTTTATAATACAGGATAAATAATGGGAAATTAGATTTACAGATTATATAAAGATTGTGTGTGTATGTGTGTGAGGGGAACAGTCCAGGGATGGGGGGTACAGTCCTTATAGTTTGTGTCAGGAGGCGTTCAGGAGCGTGACAGCTGTGGGGAAGAAGCTGTTCCGGTGCCTGGTGGTTCTGGTCCGTAAGCTTCTGTAGCGCCTCCCAGAGGGCAGGAGAGAGAAGAGTGTGTGTGCAGGGTGAGTCAAGTCCTTGGTGATTTTGCCGGCCCTTTTCAGACACCGCTTCCTGTAGATGTCATTGATGGTAGGGAGCGTTGCCCCGGCGATGTGCTGGGCAGTTTTCACCACCCTTTGCAGCGCCTTCCGGTCAGAGACAGAGCAGTTTCCGTACCAAACTGTGATGCAGTTGGTGAGGATGCTCTCAAGGGTGCAGCGGTAAAAGTTGGTGAGGATCTCTGAGGACAAGTGGTTCTTCCTCAAGGTCCTCATGAAGAAGAGGCGCTGGTGCGCCTTCTTGATGAGTTTGGAGCAGTTGGTCGTCCAGGTCAGGTCCTCGGAGATGTGGACTCCCAGGAACTTAAAGCTGTTCACACGCTCCACCGCTATTCCCTTGATGTGGATGGGTGGGTGGAGGTCAGCGTTCCTCCTGAAGTCCACGATGAGCTCCTTGGTCTTCTCGGTGTTCAGCTGCAGGTAGTTCTTGTCGCACCACTCAGCCAGACGGTCCACCTCCTCCCTGTAGGCGGCCTCATCGTTGTCTCTGATGAGGCCGATCACCGTGATGTCATCAGCAAACTTGATGATGGCATTAGAGCCATGGACAGGTCTGCAATCGTGGGTGAAGAGAGAGTAGAGGAAGGGACTCATGACACAGCCTTGTGGCACTCCGGTGTTTATGATGATGGTGGATGAGAAGTGATTGTCCAGCCGGACGTGTTGGGGTTGACTGGTCAGGAAGTCGAGCAACCAGTTGCACATGAGTGAACTGATGCCGAGGTCTGTGAGTTTGGTAATTAGTTGTGATGGAATGACAGTGTTAAATGCTGAACTAAAGTCTAAGAACAGCATTCTGGCATAAGTGTTCTTGTTGTCGAGGTGAGAAAGAACAGAGTGCAGTGCTATGGAGACTGCATCCTCTGTGCTCCTATTCTGCCTGTATGCAAATTGGTGGGGATCCAGTGTGGGGGGTAGACAGGATCTGAGGTGTGCTAGGACCAGCCGCTCCAAGCACTTGGTGATGATGGGAGTGAGGGCTACCGGACGATAGTCATTGAGTCTGGTCGGGTTGGAACTCTTAGGAATTGGGACGATGGAGGTAGACTTGAAGCAGGTCGGTACCACGGCGCGGGCCAGGGACAGGTTGAAAATGTCCGTCAGCACTCCTGCCAGCTCCCCAGAGCACGCTCTGAGGACACGACCAGGTATGCCATCAGGACCCGCAGCCTTGTTGGATTTAATCCTGCTCAGAGCCGCTTCTACATCAGAGGAGAGGAGAGTCAGTGGCTGTTGATCTGGGGTGATGACTGTCTTAGTTGCAGTTGTAATGTTCACTCTCTCAATGTGATAGGCCTTCGGGGCGTATCACATTAACAAAAGAATATCATGAACCTTTAACACAATAATTTTGGGTTTGAAACGAAAACGTGATAAAATCATGTTGGATAAACAAGAAATGTAAAAACTTAACGTTCATGAAATTAAATCATGTTGAGGTAACGTGATTCATTATAGTCAGACTGATATTGTGCTGAAGACAGCGAGTGAGATCACGGGAGATCACGCGAGATTATGGGAAATGACACGAGATCAGGTGAAATAACCGTTTAGCTTTATGAGAAGACTACGTTTTCCTCGCAGCATTGTGCATAACGTTGAGATAACGTAATTGAATCACGTTATCTCAACTTGAATTAATTTAATTAACGCCAAGTTGTTGAACCTATGTTTATCTGACATGATGTTATCACGTTTGCCTTTGATACATACATATATATATCATATTATAATTAAATATAATTAAATATTAGTCTAGGTTAATCACCTACGTGGAGCTGACACCCCACCTATATCAAAAATCCAGCAAATAGTCTGATTGGTTAGTGCTCCGTTTGTGCAGGTTTGTGCCGTTAAAACTCGTTTGTGCAGCCTTCCCTTATGAGATATTAAAAATTAGAATTTTGGCCGATATAATTTTTTTCCTCCGAAGAATTTTTTGTGGCGCTAGTGGCTCACATTTTAGACAGTAGATTGACAGGAAGGAGGGCGAGGAGAAGGGAAGACATGCGGCAAGGGTCGCCGGGCCCGGGAGTCGAACCCACGACGTCCGCGTCGAGGACTGAGGCCTCCAAGCGTGGGGCGTGCTAACCCCTGCACCACCACCACAGCACGCCCCACATACGAAAATTATAACGCCACAACCGGAGCACTAACCAATCAGACTATTTGTCGGATTTTTTTGACGTAGGTGGGGTGTCAGCCTCTTGATGTAGGTGGATCACCTACGTGGATAGGTGGTCCACCTACATCAAGAGATTACGGAAAATCACGCGAGATAACTGGCTTGCACCTTGTTGGGGTTTTTTTCAAGAGAAGCGGGTAGATTCCTAACGTGCATCTACTTAATTTGAAGAAGGTAAGATTCAATCTATTTTCATCATTTCTAAATGCAAATAAAAATATGTAACTTAAAATCATCAGACTTTAGAAAATAATATTTTGCTATGTTTTGTCACGTGTCTATGTAATTCATAAACTCAAGTCAGTGACTAACACGTGCTAACATCACATGAAGTGATTATTAGCTGGCAATTATCTAGCTTTTCTTTACCATTTGCACCATTTTCTACTTGTTCCATACTTGTGTCACATTATTTTATGTTTTGTAGATTAAGTCAGTTAGGTTAAGGCAGATAGCTTTTTGTGATATCATTGGTAAGTTTACATTTGTCGCCGCACCATGTTAGGTACATTCTGTGAGAAAAAAGTCTGCAGAGCCATATGTAGTGTAAGGGTCACAAAGCTGATTTCAAAATGAGATGGCCAGCTCTCTTCCATCCGCGTGACGTCAGTGGACGAATGTATATTAGGAAATGCATGCAGTGTGTCACAATATATATTGATAAGCTCCTGACAAGTTCCTCAAACATGTCAATTTAATGAAGGCCAACAAAGATGATGCTGCAATGCCAAACTGAGTTTTGTCTGTCTTTTTTTGTAGGTGAGTGCAGAGTTTAAGAGGATCACAACAATCCTTTTGGAGTCCACATTCCTCTCTGTGCTTGATGGTGTTTCTCCAAACCTAATGAGGGAATATGCAAAGAAAGGTGGAGTTCAGGGGAAAAAATCAAGACCATCATGGCACCCATAACTACTTTATTATAGAAATGACTTTGAGCATCACATACTTCATTTAACTAGAAGCATATAGATTGTGTTGAACATTCTCTACTTTTCACATATTTCTTTGGTAACAGCTTCAGTTAGATGTTTAAATAAAATGTTAAACTCCATTTTAGTCATGGCATGATGAAGGAATAATAATTTTAAATATCTTTCAAATAGACTGCAAGCCACTGATCACTTGTTGTGACTTCCTTTGAATGTAGCTATGTTTTCAAGTGTGTGAACCTATACTGCTGGAGTTTTTAGATTGTTCTCATTGTTTTTTGATCTGCATATTTAGGAAGGCACTGCTGAAGTCAAGACGAGAGTGCATCCTCAAAGGTCTGTGTGTGTACCTAAATGAAGATCCAGAGAAGCTGGTGAGGGAGTACATGGTATGTTCAATTCTCTTTGTGTTTACAATAGAGGTCATAAGAGTTGGTAAAATACTTTCAACAACTAAGGTCCATGAGTGACTCAATCAATGTCAGTCTAAATTATTTATTTAGTTACATGTGAATTCCCCCCCCCCCAATACCCTAACCTATCTCCCTTAGGACGGTGATGAATGTGCAGAAATGTCCTCGGAATCGTTGTCATTCGAGCAGAGGGTGCAGAGGCTGCCGATGCGCATCTGGATGTTGGGATTGTCCTGGAGGAGGTGGAAGTTATGAACAGCTTGGGCAGTGTATTTTCTACAATAGTGATGCTGCTGGGACTAATCTATGCACTAAACTTGAGCTACCCTCAGGAGCTCAAGCATACCTTTAAAGTGCTACAGAAAATAATTATGAAATTGGATAGAATGAATTTATCAAAGAAAGCACAAGTTCTCAATATAAAACTGTCCTGCTAAGTTGAGTAAAGTTTCATATGGAAAAGGTTTAAAGTCTGCAGTAGAAAAGATTTAAATTGTTACAGTTCTCTAAGTTGAGCAAATATACTGGCATGTTTTATGTTGTGAAGAATTGGCTGGAAAATTGAAACTGTAACCTTTTTGTAGTTGTTTTTTATTTCAATGTCCAACTCCGCTGTGTTTTGTGCTGTGTAAAAAGACAATGTATAACAATTCCGAAAATAAAATAGTGTTGTACCTTTTCTAATTGTTGAGTGTATTTCCTACCCTTTCACCTAGTGCTATCTTAAAACGCTTGATTAACACTTAAAAAAAAATGTCTTTGAATTAACATGATTAAATAATGGAAAGGATTTCCACACGATTAACTAGCTTTCTTTTAGCATGAAGCATATTTGTTGAGCTAACTTAAATTTTGTGAGTTGGACCTACTTAATCAAGTAGTGTGAAGGTACCACTGTAAAATAAGGTGGTTTCAACTACATTTACATTCATCTTAATCAAGTAAGATCAATGATTTGGTCCTAAACATTGCAGATTAGTTTGGCTGGCTCTATTACATTACACTGGGTCAAACTATAGTAACTGAGTTAAAGGAACCTTTAAAACATATGTTGAGCCAAAACATTTCATTTGAATTTGAATAACCATAATGAATGAAGTAGAGCCAACTCATTTGGTTTAACTTACAATAACCATCATATATTAAGTTGAGCCAACACATTTGATTTACAATCATCCATAGAATAACCGTAATTCAAGTTGAGCCAACACAATTGCTTTACATTGGAAGAATCTTAATAAATTAGGTTGACCGAACACATTTGCTTTAAATAGGAGTAACACAAGTACATGGTGCTGAAATAACGCAAAGTAATCAGGTGGAAATCCTTTCCATAATTTTTTTATGTTCATCCAATGACTTATTTTTTTCAGTGCACGTGAGCGTTGAAGTCCCCCAGCAAAACGAGGGAGTCCCCAGGAGGGGCATTGTCCAGTACCCCCTCTAAGGACTCCAAAAAGGGTGGGTAGGCTGAACTGTCCTCTCAGCCTCACACACCAGCTCCGGCTCCTTCCCCACCAGAGAGGTGACATTCCACGTCCCAAGAGCCAGTTTCTGCAACCAAGGATCGGACCACCAGGACCCCATCCCTCAGCCGCCACCCATCACACACTGCACCCGACCCCTTTGGCCCCTCCTATAGCTGGTGGGCCCATGGGAGTAGGGACCCATGTTTCCTCTTCGGGCTGAGCCCGGCTGGGCTCCATGGGTTAAAGCCCGGCCACCAGGCGCTCGCCCACGTGCCACACCTCCAGGCGCTTGGCTCCAGGGTGGGGCCCCGGTGACCCGCGTCCAGGCGAGAGATCATTAGATGCAAAATTGCCATTCATCATTAGGGTCTTCATTTATTTATTTCACAACTTCACTTAAGGTGCAACCAAACATAGAACAATGGTATTCCACATCTAGTCTATTTTACACGACTACTTTAAAACAAAGCTGTTACTCCAATGCCTTAAAGAAACCTGGACAATTGTAAAAATGTTTTGTAAAGAACATTTTTATTCATTTATTTATTATTATGGTTATTATTTATTTATAATGTGTATTGAATTTATTCTACTAAACTAATAGATCTTCATCACATCTTTGCAGAAAACGCCAAACTTATCCAACTATTTTATTGTAAATAGCTGATGATACACTTTAAAACAATTTTGTTGGACTTAAAACAATAATCATAAAAACTCCCTAGCTCAAAAAAAACAATTTTCAAAACTTAATATTTGTACAAAGGTACAGTTGTTAAATTCCTGACTTGATAAATTTGAGTGGCACTTACTTACAAACCGAAGGAGCTACTAAGATATGAGCCTTCCTGTTTCCTGATTATCATCTTGGATTAAGTTGTTTTTATCTCTGATCCTGGTTACCCTAATCCCACCCCTGACCCTACTCCCTGGGTTGTAACGAAATACAACTAAAGCTACTTACAATACATTTTGTTAAAATTCTTAGGTTTATAATTATAATCTTGGAATCTTTCTTATCATTCACCTTTGCAACATGGAGCAGTTAAAGGCTCTCCTCTGAACCTACTAGGACAGGTTCATTGTTCCTTTTAGAAACTCATTTTATTTATGCCTTAAAAGGTTTTGCCCTGAAATTTCACTATTCCCCCCAAACCCTAACCCCACCCCTAACCTCCTCTCCAGGGTGGCTGACTCGCTGCTGGAGTTGAAGATACCAGCGAACCAAGTCCTTATGGTTGATTTATTTGCCTGAACATAATGATTTCTGTATGTTTAGTTACCATAGTTATGTTTCACTTAAGTTTTGTTTAAATGTTTCTTGTTATGTTGGATCTATTCATATAAACGTATTTATTTTTATCTGCTAACAAACCAGACCTGTAAATAATTTACAAGGAATCATTCTTCCTACAGAAGATACTTCAACATAACTTAATGAAGCTTTGAGCTCCAATTATTTGGTGGCTTTTTATTCAGAACTCAGTGATGAACTGATGTCCAGCTTCAGTTTGATTTACTAATTCAAGCTCCAGGCTTATGGTCTCAGTCTCACTCTGACCTTCGTGTTCCTGCCTCTTCAGGTGGAAAAATACCCACACCTGTCCAAACTCCCACTGTCTTCTGATAAGATGTCCCTGTTGTCCCGTCCAATCACGTTGCTCCGCTGATGTATAAAAGCAGCGGGCCCAAAGGGACTGAACATGATCGAGCCATGGCCTTCCTGTGGATCCTCTCCTGCCTCGCCTTCGTCGGCGCCGCCTACGGTGAGACCGCCTTCATCAGCAGAGTCGCTCAGAGACGAGCGCGTCTGCAGACCGCTTACCAACTTAGAAAGACGTCCAGCTTCTGTTGAAGGGAGAGGAACGGCGTCATTTTCCTGAGATGTCAGGAGTTTGTTTCTAATTGTGGTTGGTAATGATGTAATGATGATGTCATCAGGTTGCGGCACACCTGCCATCAGTCCCGTCATCACCGGTTACGCTCGTATTGTGAACGGTGAGGAGGCTGTGCCTCACTCCTGGCCCTGGCAGGTGTCTCTTCAGGTAAACTCCCACAAAGATCCTTTATTCTGTTGGCTTCAGGGACGCTCTCCTCCTTTTAGGAACCATCTCTGATATAGAAATGTTTTCTAACTGATAACCATTGCTGGTACCTCATCCTCCTGCAGATCATCCGTTAAACTCAACAACTCTATGGAGATGTGATCATTTCTGAACTTTGGAGGATGTTGATTTGTACATGTGAAGCCAATAATAAATGGGTGGAGACGACAAAAATGTTGCATTTTCCAACCTCAAAAAGCTGATCTTTCTTAGACTGCATGCTCCTCAGTGTTGGTGGAATAACCCTGCTTTGCTACTCTTCCATGCATCTTGGCGTGCTCTGCACCAGCCTGTCACGTTCTGATCGCCGACCTCACGGCCACGTCAGGAGATCCAGGTCTGACGACAGGCTGGACGAGAAGTCACACACGCAAACATGCTGCTGGAGGAGAAACGCATCCAGCCTCTGATTTTTCCAGGACTGGAAAATGCCAACCCAGCTGCTCTTTGCTCAAACGGCGACCTTGACGTGCAGCCGTCGACTCCTCGTAGTTCAGCAGCTGCGTGTCTGAGCTGACCTCCGACCTGCGCGGCCTTATGTCAGGCTGCAAAGTTATTACAACATGCACAGCTGTTAAAATGGGACCTGCCTCTGTTTCAGGATTACACTGGCTTCCACTTCTGCGGAGGCTCTCTCATTAATGAGAACTGGGTGGTGACGGCTGCTCACTGCACTATCAGGTAAGCGTCACACACCTGAGGTCTGCTTCGCCATCAAGAAGAGGAGCTCAAACTGCTTATGTTGCAGGAGCGGTGACCGCGTGGTCCTTGAAGAGCATGACCGCTCCTCCAACGCAGAGAGCATCCAGGTGATTTCTCCCGGCAAGGTAAGTGAGAACCTTCACGTCACATCCTCTGACCTTTAACCTGCCGCTCCTAAACATGTCACTTCCCGCCAGGTTTTCAGACACCCCCAGTACAACAGCTACACCATCAATAACGACATCACCCTGATCAAGCTGTCCACCCCCGCCCAGCTCAACATGCGGGTTTCCCCCGTGTGCCTGGCTGAGTCCTCCGATAACTTCCCTGGAGGCATGATGTGTGTGACCTCTGGCTGGGGTCTGACCCGCTACAACGGTAACAGCCGCTGACGCTCACAGAGCTCTGGCTCCCTGAGGCGCTTCACCAGTTTTTAACCAACACCAGTTAAATGGAGAGGACCCCAACCCTTACCTAACCCTAACCTACCCAAACTCTTACCTAACCCTACCTAACAACACTAACCCTTACCTAACACTAATCCTACCTACCACTAATCCTACCTAACACTAATCCTACCTACCACTAATCCTTACCTAACACTAACCCTCTTACCTAACACTAATCCTACCTACCACTAATCCTTACCTACCACTAATCCTACCTACCACTAATCCTACCTACCACTAATCCTTACCTAACACTAATCCTTACCTACCACTAATCCTACCTAACACTAATCCTACCTACCACTAATCCTACCTACCACTAATCCTTACCTACCACTAATCCTACCTACCACTAATCCTTACCTAACACTAATCCTTACCTAACCCTACCTACCACTAATCCTACCTCACACTAATCCTACCTACCACTAATCCTCCATCCAGCAGGGGAGTCATGTGACCACATGTTGCTTTATTCCACTGAATTGAATGAAATGTATTAGATTGTTCAGATCAGAACCTGTTTTGGTTCTTCTGTCAAATATCATCAAAGATAAAAACTAGGAAGAATAAAATCCACATAAAACTCTTACAAATGCTACAGGACACAAATTATTTACATGTAAAACTAAAATAAGACATTTAGCTACCTTGATTACCACTAGGGAGAAAGAAGCATCATCTCATCATCTGAGCAACATTAAACTGTAACATGTTATTCTGCTGCACAGGAAGCTGTTCAAGAGAAAACAGGACAACCTTTAACCTTTTACAAGCTTTGCTGCTCTGCCAGCAGATGGAGCCCTTGTTCCTGTATCACTTTGATGTTCTGGCAACTGTTGTGTGTTTTGCAGCCGCCAACACCCCCCCCCTGCTGCAGCAGGCCGCTCTGCCCCTCCTCACCAATGCAGACTGCAGCAATTACTGGGGCAGCAACATCACCAACCTGATGATCTGCGCCGGAGCGGCTGGAGCCTCCTCCTGCATGGTGGGACTTTAGTTCTGACCCGGTTCTGTCCATCCAGTTTGAGCTCCAGGTTTCATTGCCCTGCTGGGTTTCTGTGCTCTGATCCTCAGGGTGACTCTGGAGGTCCTCTGGTCTGTGAGAAGAACGGAGCCTGGACTCTGGTGGGCATCGTGTCCTGGGGCAGCAGCACCTGCAGCACCAGCACGCCCGGAGTCTACGCCCGCGTCACCGAGCTGCGCGCCTGGGTCGACCAGACCATCGCTGCCAACTGAGCGTGCTCAGCGGCCGGCCTCCATTTCTAGCCTGATCTTTAATAAAACACAGAAAGTGACAAACCCTGCAGCCATGTTTTCTTCTTCTGCAGACCCTCGTCTTCATCTCTCACTGAGTTCATGTGAAACCAATCAGTCCTTATAAATGAAGCTAAAATCAAACACAGAAGATATTACATTATTTCTTCTTAAAGAAACATTCATATCTAATTGGTAGATATAAGATATTAAGACATATTATTCAAGTTAATATGAGCATCATTTTTAATAAAAACAAGTTATACAGTTATATGTTATCACCTTGAATAACAAATTTTCATAACCTCAAAGTGACCTGCAGAAGAACATGGCCGTCGCTCAGCAGCACTAAAGATGGCCGCCGCCATGTACATATTGATTTGAAAGTAGTTCAGAGCTGACATCATGTTCTTTTCAAAACTGTGGACTCTCAGTCTGCTTGTCCTTTGTTTTCAGTTTATTAGATATGGAAGATCTCTGTGTCCTTCAGTCAAAACACCACAGCAGTTGGTTCATTGGCTCTGCACCAGTTGACCAAAAAAAACATCCAGTTTATACCCAGAAATGCAGAATTAATGTAACAGAGTCCGTTCATTAAACATTTCAGTGAAGGTTAGATCACTTCCCCATGTTTCCCATGTTTAGACCCAGTCGAATGCATCAAGTCCCTGAGTTTGCAGCAGTCTCTCTTGAACAAGCATGTGGTAACAGTGTGTCATGATGTTCTTAACCTCCTGGATCTCCAGTAGAAGCAGAACCGGACTGAGTGCCCGAGTGACGGTTAACAGCACAGAGACAGAAACACAAACGCCTTGAACCAGGAGACGTTTCTATGTTCACATTCAGTAAATCCCATCTAAGGAAAGATGAATCACCAAATGGACACTGGATAGACACGTCTGCAGCCATGGAGACGCTGCCCTCTTAAAGAAACAGTAACAGTTGATGGCAGTAGAAGCTCCTGTTATTGCCTCATCTCTGAGCCAAGAATACTTTCTATGGGATAAAACTAGCAGACATGGTTTGTAGCAGCAATAACTCCTTCAGTTGTTTTGTCTTCTGGCATGAATTATGATCCTTTATGTCAGGATTTTTTCCAAAGTGTTTTGGATTTTCTTAAGGCCTGTAAAAATCAAATAAAAATTCTAGGATTTCACGCCAACAGAAATTTTAATTACACTGAACAAAAACATTTTCTTTGCGCTACAGAATTTTCTGTAAATTCTTTGTATAAATTTAAATATGAGTTTTTTCTGTTTTGTGTTTAGTGAGTTTGGACTCAAAATGTCGACATGAAGCAGAAAATCAGTGATGAAAATGTGGGAGATGATCAACAATGAAGTCTTTATTACAAACTGAAGCAAACTGAATATGTGTTCAGGTGGGTCTCTGGTTCTGGTGGGTCTCTGGTTCTGGTGGGTCTCTGGTTCAGGTGGGTCTTTGGTTCTGGTGGGTCTCTGGTTCAGGTGGGTCTTTGGTTCAGGTGGGTCTCTGGTTCTGGTGGGTCTCTGGTTCTGGTGGGTCTCTGGTTCTGGTGGGTCTCTGGTTCTGGTGGGTCTCTGGTTCAGGTGGGTCTTTGGTTCAGGTGGGTCTCTGGTTCAGGTGGGTCTCTGGTTCTGGTGGGTCTCTGGTTCTGGTGGGTCTCTGGTTCAGGTGGGTCTTTGGTTCAGGTGGGTCTCTGGTTCTGGTGGGTCTCTGGTTCAGGTGGGTCTTTGGTTCAGGTGGGTCTCTGGTTCTGGTGGGTCTCTGGTTCTGGTGGGTCTCTGGTTCTGGTGGGTCTCTGGTTCTGGTGGGTCTCTGGTTCAGGTGGGTCTCTGATTCTGGTGGGTCTCTGGTTCTGGTGGGTCTTTGGTTCTGGTGGGTCTCTGGTTCAGGTGGGTCTCTGGTTCTGGTGGGTCTCTGGTTCAGGTGGGTCTTTGGTTCTGGTGGGTCTCTGGTTCTGGTGGGTCTCTGGTTCTGGTGGGTCTCTGGTTCAGGTGGGTCTCTGGTTCTGGTGGGTCTCTGGTTCTGGTGGGTCTCTGGTTCTGTTGGGTCTCTGGTTCTGGTGGGTCTCTGGTTCAGGTGGGTCTCTGGTTCTGGTGGGTCTTTGGTTCTGGTGGGTCTCTGGTTCTGGTGGGTCTCTGGTTCTGGTGGGTCTCTGGTTCAGGTGGGTCTCTGGTTCTGGTGGGTCTCTGGTTCTGGTGGGTCTCTGGTTCAGGTGGGTCTCTGGTTCAGGTGGGTCTTTGTGGGCAGGTGTGTCCCACCGGGCGGCAGTAGCAGATGGCGTTGTAGAAGCGGCAGTAGCAGGTGTCACAGGGGTCGCAGCAGGGCAGCGAGTAACCCAGACAGAACTGCTGGTGAGGGATGCAGCGGCGAGGGGAACGCACGGCTCTGCCTTGCAGCTGCAGCGCAGGCAAGTCCTGCAGGACAAGGGAAAAGCCCATAGTTGGGTCAATTCAGTGCAAAATTTGAAATAGCTGCAGACCTGCTGCAGAACACAGTCCTGCACCTCATTGTTGGAGCCCGCCTCCATCAGCAAGCGGTCTTCCTCTGAGTCCACAGGAAAGAGACCGCCATCTTGAAGAGGACGGTGGGCGTGGCCTCTATCTGCAGACACAGAAAGGAAAAACTGCTCAGACCCTGAAACTCTCCAGGAGGTTAGATGTTTTCCACTCCAGTCTGCTCTGCAAAGCTCCAGTTTGAAACTGGAACCATGAACACCAGTAATTCTGTAGGGGCGGATTAGAGCTCTCTGATTGGACATCTGTCACCAACCGATGTCAGCCAGGTAGGCGGCGTCGGGGCGGACGGCGGGCGCCGGGCCGTCGTCCAGCCGGATTCCTCCTTGGACCAGGGAGGCGGCTGGCCGCAGCAGACCGGAGGAGGCGCAGCAGAGCAGCAGCATGCCCAACATCCTGCTGCCGTCACCAAACACAAGAAGAAGAACAAACTGCACTACAACTCCCACAATCCTCGGCTGCTCCAACAAGAGCTTCTGAAAGGAGGAAACAGGAAACAGAAGCTGTTTTATATCCTTGTTAGGAAACCTGAAGAATTTGAGCTGCATCGAACAATCTAACAAGGAAGTAGCCTTAAATTCAAGCAAATAATAGTAATTATTATAGGGACAACAAAATTTGAACAATTATATAAAGAGCAACTTGTGTTGAGTTTCTACCTGTTGCTGATTTTAAGCTCTTGTTGCAAGTTGGATTTTAACTTTAGCCAAAACTACAGAACATTATTTAATAAAATAAATGACCAGCATATTTAAAGACACCAACATTAATAAACAGCACAGCGAGATCATAAACACAAATAAATATAACTCTGAGCTGCAGCTCTGCTTGTCCTTCAGAAGTTAAACACAAACATTTCAGACATGAAAAAACTCCAAATATCATTTTTCTCCTGTTTCATTCACGGGATCTCAGTCACTCTGGATGAATCTGGAAAAAGTTCTGGAGCCAAACTGTGGAAACTTGAAATCATTTGCTGGGGATGAAACAAAGATGCAAAATGAAATCTTCAGATTTGCATCAATAATCTTTTATCAGTCGAGATCTTTTCAGTCAAGATCAGACTATAGTTAACGGTAAAAATATTGTTTTTATTCGTGACATTATGGAAAGAAAGACGTAAAACTTTCTACATTTATTGCCTAGTTTAATAATAAAAATAAAAGGCAATATTTCTCATATTATAATAGAAAATTAGTTAATTTGTAGTATTGTTTATTTTTCATTTATATAACAATGTTTTCCCTTTTTATAATTGCTATTAACTTTCTTCACAGGGTAAAAAGTTTGAATGATATATATATATATTTTTTATTATTTCAATCACAGTTTAGATCCATCAGTTTATTCTGTTTTACTTTTCTCTGTTCTTTGCAGATAAATTTTACTTTATTCTGATTTATATCTCCACATTATTATTATTATTGGAGGATTAACATTATCACTGTGGAGAATCAATCAATTCTTCATCTTAAATATCATCCAGTTTTGAACATCATCATCATCATCATCATCATCATCAACAGAAAGAGGAAGGATGAACTCACCTTCTGGCTGAAGCGTCCGCTGCGTTTCTGTCTCTGGAGGATCTGAAGGACATTTAAAGCCAATCAGCAGGAAGAGGTCACATGACCAGCTGGGGGCGTCGCCCTGGGAATTGTCACAAAATGTTAATCATTACTGACACGAGTTCTTCAGCCTTGTAAAAAGCCTTCAGTTAGTCTTACCACTTGGCTAAATGAGAGGAATTTCACTGAACCAGTTGAGCAGAGGAACGGGTCCAGGCTCCGTTCTGTCTGGCTTCTGGCTTGAAGAGTCAGAACCAGATGGGCAGAGGTGAGACCAGAGCTGCTTCACGCTTTGACGGACACTAAAGCAAACCAATCAGAAGATTACAACAAGAAAGCGGCAAGAAATTCAGAGTTTAATGTTAACATGAGCAGCAACCCAACATCTACCCAAACACCCAAACACCGAAACACCGAAACACTGAAACCCCGAAACACTGAGACCCCGAAACACCGAAACCCCAAAACATTGAGACCCCGAAACACCAAAACCCCTAAACACCCAAACACTGAAACACTGAAACACTGAAACACTGAAACATCGAAACACTGAAACCCCGGGCCGTGCTGTGGTGGTGCAGGGGTTAAGCACGCCCCACGTTTGGAGGCCTCAGTCCTTGACGCGGATGTCGTGGGTTCGACTCCCGGGCCCGGCGACCTTTGCCGCATGTCTTCCCTTCTCCTCGCCCTCCTTCCTGTCAATCTACTGTCTAACATGTGAGCCACTAGCGCCACAAAAAACCCTTCGGAGGGAAAAAAAACAAAACAAAAAACACTGAAACGCTGAGACCCCAAAATGGCAAAACCCAAACCGTGAGGGTCTTCCTTCTCAGTAAATTGTGGTTAGCTTTCATTGTTCACTTTTATGGCAGGGATGCTCAATATGTTCATGGTGATGAGCGATCGATCTCGGAGGTTTTGAGTGGATCTCGGCAGCAGGTAGCAAACTGAACGACACCAAGAGGCTGAAACCACTTATTACAAATATTCACTGAGATCCAAAATGATTGTAATGTTATTAAAGAATAAAAAAAAAATCAACAAAACGTGTTCAAGTTAATGACCCAACAAAAATAAAAATCTCATTTTTGCTTCAACAAAGTGTCGCGCAATTCGGTTCCATTAAAAACCCGACTGACTGGCAGAGCAAAAGATGAAGGAAAAATATCCTATCAGGAGATGTGCTGTTAAATTAGCAGTGCTCTTTCAGTATGAAATTATTCATATTGAGATCATCAAACCGAAGTTCAGATCTACCATAACCGATTAACACCTGCTGGCCTCAGATTTCCAACCAGTTCTTGTCTACAAACCAGTAACCTGCTCCCAGTGTCAGAATCTCACTCAGGAAGAAACCAAATCAGGTTTTCTATCACTTTAATATTTTTCCTATAACTGATGGACATTTGCAAATAAAATAAGTCAATAGAGTTTAATTTACAATTTTGATATCGTTGTGTCATGAGGCAGATCTCAGCCGGCTGGTGAGAGAAAACGTAGATCTTGGTCTCAAAAACTTTGGGCTCCGCTGCTTCATAGTGAGCTTTCATTGTTAGCTTTTAAACTGAATAACGAGGTTCTCCATGAATGTACAGGAATTATTTTACATTTCTGTATATTTCTGACACAGACAGACAGATGGATGCATTGTCAAATCAAATCAAGTGTTTTTGAACAATCTGCTGTCCATGCTACAGTCACTTAACAAAACAAAAAAGATTTCCAGGCACAAAGACAATCAAGATAAGGTTTGAACGCTGAATGAGAAGCTGGGTGCTTCATGAAAACATAAAACGTTACAGCAGCAACATTCCAGTTCTCATGAATCAGCTCTAACCAGCTGGTGTCAGATTTCACGGGTCTCTGCCTTTCAGCTGTTTTGCAGTTTTCAGAAAGTTTGTTTTAGACATAGGAAATAGAATAAAAACAAACAAATTCAATGGCACAACAAAAAATAGTTGATGGGACTCAAACTGACCTCCAAGTAAGTTTTCAATTCAAAATTTGGTTGGGACTCTCCAGAACCAGCCAGACGGTCCAGATTCTAGCTAATATGGACCAAGAAAAAATAATACCAACAAATACCAATAATAATAAACGGCTGCCAGTCAGTGAGATCATTATAAACCATTTGGAAAATGTTGATTCAGCCGGAGATGATGAGAATAGATGAAGGGATGAGTCCCGGTCCAGAGTCCCGGTCCAGAGTCCCGGTCCAGAGTTCCGGTCCAGAGTTCCGGTCCAGAGTCCGGGTCCAGAGTTCCGGTCCAGAGTCCCGGTCCAGAGTCCGGGTCCAGAGTTCCGGGTCCAGAGTTCCGGTCCAGAGTCCCGGTCCAGAGTCCGGGTCCCTCCCGGGTCCAGAGTCCCGGTCCAGAGTTCCGGTCCAGAGTCCCGGTCCAGACATCAGGAACTAGAAATTTAGAACCAGTGAAGCTGCTGCTTGCATCACGTGGATCAAGTGATGAAAACTGACTTCAGTTTCTTCTCTGACTGAAAAGAAGCCAGAATTTGATCCAGTCCAGCTTCTAAACCCAGGCATCAGTTCATGTCACTTTGGACCAGAACCCGGTTCTTGTTTCTCATCATGTTTGAAAACATGTGGGGATGTGAATGTGCTTCATTGTGAGGAGTCACATGCGGTTGCACTGAGCGTTCATTAGAGCCAGTAATCTCTCTCTCTGTTGCTGTGATTGGAGAACATTAGATCGGCTGCTTCCTCCATTACTGCCAATCTGCTGCTTCCTGCTGCTCATTAGTTGCTCTCTGCAAACATGGCGCCGATTCTCTGAAGAGTGACATGCTGATGACATCACAGCTGCACTCAGCACAGACAAGGCGAGACGCTGGAGCTGCAGGCGGCGCAAGTTTAATCAGACCGCTGATTATGGAAACCAGTTTAATGCACATGTTTACTTCATTCACTTCCTGTTAGAAGTGGCTGGACTGTCTCCATAGTAACAGGAAGAGGTCAACTGGCCAAAAGTCAACAACCTGATAAAAATTAAATAATAATAAAGTCTGAACCACCTGAATGAGAAACCTTTTCTGTCCAGAAGCAAGACGGCCGCCACACCACAGTTAGCAGAGACAGTGTCCTCTGGAGAGACGAGACCAGACAGGAGACGTTGGACCAAGATGGAGGAAACCAGAAACAGCACAGTGGTGGCGGTATTGTGATCTGGGCTGGTTTTGCAGGCGTACCTGAGCGGAGCAGGATCTGCTCTGGGAACCAAAGTATGTTTAGTTACCGTGGAGTTTCACGGTTCCCTCCAGCTCCACCGAGGCCCCAAGGATGATGCTGCCACTGCCAGGCTGTGCGGCGAGTTTGGTGTTTTACAGGATCTTCAGAGTTTCACACCTCAAACGTTCCCGCCTTTTTCTCCTGTCATTTTCCATCATTCTTTTAAACTTATTGTTGTTGTTTTTTCTAATCCAATCAGGGTCAAGTCTATACATACCTACACTAACTTTAGCAGGTCCTCCTGAAATGTACGGAAGCCCAGAGATGACACCCACATGAAATAAAAATATGCCTTTTTTTGGCCTTTATGCCTTTAAAAAACAGTTTTTATGAAAACTTCATAAAGTTTTTGCTTGTTGATCATGTTCCTACAATAAGAATATTATATTGTGGCGACATTACAGTGTCTCAAGTCTTCCACTATCATCCCTGTACCGAAGAAGACGTCCATCACCAGCCTGAAGGATTACCGGCCCGTCGCTCTGACCCCGGTGATCATGAAGTGCTTTGAGAGGATTCTTCTGAGGTACATCAGACACTTCATCCCTGCAGACCTGGACAGCCTTCAGTTCGCCTACAGAGCGAACCGGTCAACAGAGGATGCTGTCTCCATCACTCTGCACACAGCTCTGACCCATCTGCAGCATCCCAACACCTACATCAGGAGGCTATTTGTAGACTTCAGCTCAGTATTTAACACCGTCATCCCAGACAAGCTGGTGCTGAAGCTACTCCAGGTGGGGCTGCGTGCTGCACTGTGCCACTGGATCAGAGACTTCCTCACCAACAGGCCTCAGGTGGTGAGAATAGGTGGCTCAACATCGTCCCCACTGGTCCTCTACACAGGCACGCCGCAGGGCTGTGTGCTCAGCCCAGCTCTCTTCATCCTGTTTACACACGACTGCATGGCCATCCACCCCACCAACACAGTCGTGAAGTTCGGACGACACAACAGTAGTGGGTCTCCTTTCAGACAACGAGACCCACTACAGAGAGGAGATTCTGCAGCTCACTCAGTGTGTTCAGCCAACAACATGGTGCTGAACACAGGGAAGACCAGGGAGGTCATTGTGGACTACAGAAGGTCCAGGAGGACGGATCACACTCCCCTTCTCATAGATGGAGAAGAGGTGGAGCGTGTGGACAACATCAAGTTCCTGGGCCTCTACATCACATCTGACCTCACCTGGAATACAAACACCTCCCACCTGGTGAAGAAAGCACAACAAAGGCTCTTCTTCCTCAGGAAACTGAGACGGGCTGGACTTTCCTCACGGCTGCTCGTGAACTTTTACAGGGCGACGATCGAGAGCATCGTCTGCCTCAATGTGACTGTGTGGTATGGTAGCTGCACAGCACTGGAGAGGAAACAACTGACACGGGTGGTGAGAACAGCACAAGGCATTGTGGGATGCCCCCTCCCAGACCTGGACTCTATTTCCATAGGCCGGGTCAAGAAGAGAGCTGGATCCAGAGCCATGGATCCAGAGCCATGGATTCCAGCCACCCGGGCCTCAGTCTGTTTGTGCCGCTGCCATCAGGCCAACGGTTCAGGAATATACAGAATAACAAACAGACTGAGGAACAGTTTCTTCCCCACAGCCGTCAGAGCCACACACACACACACACACACACACACACACACACACACACACACCACACACACACAACCACACACACACACACACACACACAACCACACACACACACACACACAACCACACACGTGCTTATTGTGTGTTTGTTTATTTTATTTCTTGTATATATTTGACTTTTTGCACAGGAGTTGCAATAGAAATTTAATTGAATCCTGTTCAATGACAATAAATGCTATCTATCTATCTATCTATCTATCTATCTATCTATCTATCTATCTATCTATCTATCTATCTATCTATCTATCTATCTATCTATCTATCTATCTATCTATCTATCTATCTATCTATCTATCTATCTATCTATCTATCTATCTATCTATCTATCTTGTGAGAGCATGATAAATATGTCAATTGTATTAACATGTATTGTTTCCCAATGTGACAGCAGAGTATTTTTGGCAGCTCCAGGCTTCCGTAGTACAGTGATCATCATGCAGAGCAGATTGAAATCCGTTGTTTCTATTTGTAAGTTCTTAAGGAGGAGGATCAAGTTCTTAACATGATCCTCCTCGTGACTCACCGTCACCTGACCGACCAGCCAGCACCTGCAGGCAGCGCCTGTAGATCCCAGATCGAGTCGATCCTCGCAGCCCGGAAGTCCGGCGCAGGAGCCCGCGACCCTCGGCGGGTCTCAGCAGCTTCCAGCCATGGTGTTCGAGTCTCTGGTCAGCGACCTGCTCAACAGGTTCATCGGGGATTACGTGGAGAACCTGGACAAGTCTCAGCTGAAGATCGGGATCTGGGGAGGCGAGTCCTGCTAGCTCGCAGCTAACAGACAAACATGAATATTACTCTTTACTGCATGAATTCACCGTGGTATTAATAACCCAGGCAGGTGGTTGTTTGCTGTTCTTTGGTCCAGACTTTAATTCGGCTTTCATTTAAAACACAGAAGCCTCGTATTTCTGCTGGAATCTAAACTTTATTGAGCAAATCCCGGAAATGACAGCGACTCTACCGCCATTCATGAACGGATTATTGATCATATTTACTGACAGCAACTCAAATGTACCCCGAATTAAAGTCTGACCAACACAGACCAACCTGGACCCGAACAGAACCGGGTCTTCAGGTGTAACTTCCGGTGAGAACCGGGTTTTATTAAATCCGCGGTTATTGGAAAGAAGTCTGGACTGAAAAGCGGCGTTTCACTGGGCTTCATGGCACACACACACACACACACACTTTATTATCTTAATTTGTTCAGTGTGTTTTATGCTGATAAAAATAAATGATGATTACCCCTCGTGTGTGTGTGTGTGTGTGTGTGTGTGTGTGTGTGTGTGTGTGTGTGTGTGTGTGTGTGTGTGTGTGTGTGTGTGGCGCCTTCCTCTGAAGTGTTTGTTTTGGACCAGTTGTTTTCCCTCGGGGATTAATGTTCATTCATTCATTATGAAGTCCAAGGGTCTGGGAATGGGGCTGACCCAGCTGGAGATGGCACTGTGCTGGTTTCTGCCTGACTGGACCCACATCATTACCCTCCACCACTTTGCACTACAGCTGCTTGATCTATGCTTCACTACCAAATAAGACCTTTAACCTTTAACCTGCTAAAGAAGGCCTGTACAGTCTGAGGTGGAGCTCTGGGGGACTAGTCATTTTGTTGAGCTTCATGGTTTGACCTTTGATCTCTGAATCTCCTGGGACTTCTGAGACGTTTTTCTACCTGGAAGAAAATGAACTTCAGATGGTCTGCAGTCGCCATAAATGCTGCAGACGCTGCAGTCGCTGCGGTCGCTGCAGACGGCAGTCTCTGCAGTCGCTGCAGTCGCTGCAGTCGCTGCAGTCGCTGCAGTCTCTGCAGACGCTGCAGTCGCTGAGTCGCTGCAGATGCTGCAGTCCCTGCAGTCGCTGCAGTTGCTGCAGTTGCTGCACACAGCAGACAAACTGCTCCACCTCCAGCTCTGCTCAGCATGGAGCCTGAATCTTCTCGGTTTGCTGTTTGGTTCAGTTTTTGTTGAAAAGATGTTGGTAAAATGTTTATGGGTTTAAGTCGGCCCTAAAAAACTTTACTAAATAAAAATAAGTAATAAAAGCAAATATGGCAACACGTCTCTCCGAACTCACCTGCCAGTCTGCCTGCATTCCATCTCCTGATGAATCACCTGGGAGGCTCCACCAATCAGCATTCAACTGTCAGGACTGGTGGAAAATGCCCTGAAGAAGAACCAGCAGCTTCTCCTCCGGTCCTGATCCGGTTCATCAATACCTGCATCCTGAGCTGATGGCGGTTCATAAGGAGAGGCAGCCGCTGGTCGACCAGAACCTGGCTGATTCTGTTCTCTGTGTTTCTGTAGGAAATGTCGTTCTGGAGAACCTGAGGGTGAAGGAAAACGCTCTGGTGAGTCTTCTGGTCCTGCTTCCTGGAAGCTACTTTTATTTTGAAAAGCAGCATCTTTGTGTTGCTGCTGCTTGCCTTAAGCAAACTGACGATGGGTCATCATCAGCATCATCAGCATCATCATCATCATCCCTGCAGCTGGCAGCAGGTCACATGAGCTGGTGGCGGCTCAGAGCGGGAGCCCTCATGGGGCGTCCCTTCAGGCTCAGACTGACTGACTTTGTTTATGTTTCAGAGTGACTTTGATGTTCCCTTCAAAGTAAAAGCTGGACAGATTGGTGAGTTTCAACCTAATTTATGTTTCTTTGCTTTGATACTTTTAGATTGAAGGACAAAGTTAACATCCTGTTTCCTTCACTATGCTGGACTGTTGGCTAAAGACGCATCCTGATGCATTTAGCGACTCCTGAACTGGTTAAACAGCCGGATTCTTTAAATTCGTTCATTCTATTAAATAGATGAATTCTTAGAAAATATGCAGTGGAACAGCTGTTGAGTTCAAAGCTGGATCCGAAACTACGACTTTCTACCACAACAGCAACTCAGGCATTTCCAGGTGTAACAGGGTCACGACATAACATAGAGGGGTTACAATGGCTCCTGCTGGGCCCCTCCTCTTCCTCCAGGGCCCCTCCTCCTGCTGGGCCCCTCCTCCTGCTGGGCCCCTCCTCCTGCTGGGCCCCTCCTCCTCCTCCAGGGCCCCTCCTCCTGCTGGGCCCCTCCTCTTCCTCCAGGGCCCCCCCTCCTCCTCCTCCAGGGCCCCTCCTCCTCCGGGGCCCCTCCTCCTCCGGGGCCCCTCCAGCTCACAGGGACTGAAATGTTTCATGCCATGCAGAAGCTGCGCTGCTCGGTTCTCCACCAGGTTCTGGTGAGAACATGAATTCTGCTGTGATGTCAGCTGATTCCATGTCGTCTGTTTCAGGCAAGCTGACGTTGAAGATCCCCTGGAAGAACCTGTACGGCGACGCGGTGGTGGCCACGCTGGATGGGCTCTACCTGCTGGTCGTTCCTGGAGCCAGTAAGTCTCATCAGAACAGAAACCGTCCGCCGGATGCTTCTGATCAGAGTCCAGTTCTCCCAAAGCCACGAACACATCAGAATAAAACATCAGTTCAGATGCAGAACAAGACGGTGTGTGTGTGTGTGTGTGTGCGTGTGTGCGAGTGTGTGCGTGCGTGTGTGTGTGTTTGTGTGTGCGAGTGTGTGCGTGTGTGTGCGTGTGTGTTCTTGCTCAGCCGAAAGCGTCTCCACTAACTGCCGACGTTGGGAGGAACTTGGCTTTGAAATAAAGGCTGAGAGGCTTTTATTTTGAAGCTTCAGATGCTGTTCATCAAGTTGTGTTCCTGGTTTCCTGTTCTGTGGTCTTCAGGGCTGTAAGTCTTGTGTTCAGCAAGTTTCTGTGTCAATCATAAAACTGGAGAAATCTGATTTTTGAGCAGACAATAGACGACTTTAGAAGATCCAACTTGTTGAATTTAAATGAACCACAGAAAAGCAAGCGCTTGTGGAATGGACCGGTCCAGACCCAGTACCGGTACCGGTGTCTGGTTTAGGGCTGGTCGCATATTGCAATATTCATATTGCAAAGGACTGTAGGGAGTGCAATGATTGCTGGAAAATA
Organism: Poeciliopsis gracilis; assembly: GCA_911649635.1. Taxonomy (NCBI): domain Eukaryota; kingdom Metazoa; phylum Chordata; class Actinopteri; order Cyprinodontiformes; family Poeciliidae; genus Poeciliopsis; species Poeciliopsis gracilis. Next base: position 13,077 of record CAJVRI010001095.1, on the reverse strand, counting down.
TATTTTAAGAGTTCTGACATCATATTTGTTGTTCTGATGCAACATTTCTCCAGTAGGAGAATCTGCTGAACTTCCTCTAAACGCTGAACGTCACACTGAGGAAGAAACAGATTGGACAGAGACCAACGAAGAGATCAGCCTGATATCACAACATGCATTCATTAATATGGTGCAGCCCGAGTGCCGGCTCATTTTATTTAGTTATAAACGGCTAATGACCCGAAGAAGAGCAGCTTCTCCTCAGACGGGCCGGTCTGGCCTCGGTACCGGAACCCTGGACTCCATTCTGCTGCTGGCTGATCTGGTTGCAGCTGGGTCTGGACTCTGGCTCAGGATTGAACTGGTTTTCCTCCTCTCCAGGAGCATCAGCTGGTTCACGTTACAAATAAAGCCACTTTACAAAGAAATCATTTCATCTCCATTATACATTCCAACTGATCCCAGTTATGAACCTGGACTCCTTGCAACGCTCGAGTGCAGAGATCCAGTGGAGAGTGCAGAGATCCAGTGGAGAGTGCAGAGATCCAGTGGAGAGAGCAGAGATCCAGTGGAGAGTGCAGAGATCCAGTGGAGAGAGCAGAGATCCAGTGGAGAGTGCAGAGATCCAGTGGAGAGTGCAGAGATCCAGTGAAACCAGTTAGAATTGCTGCTGTTTAGACCTGCTTGTGTTTTTATCTGCTAGTGATTCTTCTTCTGGGGTTAATCGCCGTAGTTTCTGCAGGTCCATCCAGCTGCTGTCTCATGCTTCACATCGCCTTTTGTTTTCCCCAGCGATAAAGTACGATGCAGCGAAGGAGGAGCGCTACCAGCAGGAGACGAAGCAGAAGGAGCTGCAGCGCATCGAGGAGGCGCTGCAGAGCGCGACACGAAGAGGTGAGACCGACCCCAACCTGCTGCTGACTTTGGCTTTTCTCCTCTTTCTCTTCATTGTTGCTTTCAGCTGCTGCTCAAAAGGCTGTGATTGGCTCAGCCAGGAAGGCTGTGATTGGCTCAGCCAGGAAGGCTGTGATTGGCTCAGCCAGGAAGGCTGTGATTGGCTCAGCCAGGAAGGCTGTGATTGGCTCAGCCAGGAAGGCTGTGATTGGCTCCCAGGTCATTATTACTGAAGGTCCTGCAGCAGCGATTGCCGGAGCCTGATTGGCCAGAGGCTTGACTCTTCAGACCAGGGATGGGAACCTTTGACACTGGAATCGATCCAGTACCTGGGAATCAATGTCGGTACCCAACGGTACCAGTTTTCGGTACTTTTGTGCTTGTTGCTTTTAATAATAAATGCTAGCTTTTTAGCATATTTATTTTTCAAAATATAAAATTTAACAAATGTATCAAGACAACAGGAGCTGCACAGTGGCACAGAAACCTTTTTGCCTTGCAGCAAGAAGGTTCTGGGTTGATTTCCGGTCTGGGATCTTTGCATGTTCTCCCTGTGCATGGTGGGTTCTCTCTCTCCGGTTCTCCGTCTTCTTCTCAGTCCAACAACGTGACTGTCAGGTTAATTAGTTTGTATAAACTCTCCCTGGTGTGAGTGTGTGTGTGCCTGGTTGTTTGTCCTGTCTGTCTCTGTGTTGCCCTGTGATGGACCGGTGACCCGTCCAGGGTGACCTCTGGAGACGCACCAGTATCCCTCCTGGGATCAAAACGTCTTTATATTGTGACATCACAGCTGATTGACAAGTTTCTTCAAAGTGAAAAGTCTTCAGAGGAACTAACGGAGTGTTCTGTCTTATTAAAATCCATGCATTCCTTTCCGTCATTCTCCTCGCTCGCATCGTACATGTCTCTGTTTGTCCATCACCAAATGCATTGAGCGTTCGTCCGCCCGTGTTGCTGGCTGCAGATGAAGATGCAGCAGACCTTCAGAAAAATCTTTTGCTTTCTCAAACCAGACGTGTTCCCACCGCTGGCCTCGTGTTTTGTGTTGCAGATATTGCAACGAGCATCACAATAATTTGCGTCACATTTTAAAAAGTGGAGCCATACCTTTTAGCATTTTCTACCAAATATGCTTTCTTTGTTTACCAAAATAGCCGATGCTGACATCTTTACGTCCTCGCGCTGCTATGCGGATTTCAGGACAAGCGTAAAAAATCAGCTACTCTTCCTCGATCCAGTCACAATGATGCGCTTGGATCCTGAAACATGGTACCATCTGATTTTACATGATCAGATGGTACCTGAATCTTGGGTGAATCTGCAGAACTCGGTCCCATCCTTGCTGCATGAGTCTGCAGGTTCTGACTAACTCTCTCTGTCCTGTTCATGCTGCGTTTGCTGTCAGCGTCTCAGAGCGGAGATCTGCTGTTCGGTCTGGAGAGCGTTGTTTACAAGGAGCAGCTCAATGGTAACACATTCAGAGACACTGAGACATTCAGAGACACTGAGACACCCAGAGACACTGAGACATTCAAAGACACTGAGACATTCAGAGACATTGAGACATTCAGAGACACTGAGACACACAGAGACACTGAGACATTCAGAGACACTGAGACATTCAGAGACACTGAGACACCCAGAGACACTGAGACATTCAGAGACACTGAGACATTCAAAGACACTGAGACACACAGAGACACTGAGACATTCAAAGACACTGAGACACACAGAGACACTGAGACACTCAGAGACACTGAGACATTCAGAGACACTGAGACACACAGAGACACCATGAGACACTGAGACACACAGAGACATTGAGACACACAGAGACACTGAGACACCATGAGACACTGAGACTTTCAGAGACACTGAGACACACAGGAGACAGCTGTCTCCATGGTTTGGACAGGGACCAAGTCAGTGGTTTGGGCTTTATTGGCAGCATCACTGCCAGAGCTCCAGATGCTGGTTTCTGAAGCCCAAAGTCAGATTGGTGTCTCTGCTCTTTCAGTCCATCAGGTCCAAAGCTTCTGGTTCTTCTGCTTCCTGCTGTCTCTCTGTTTCCAGCTTTTCTCTCTCTAATGGCTTTTCTGTTTTTAATGCTGCCAAAGTCCCCAAAGGACGTAAAAAAACCAAAAAGCACAAAAAAGTTCTAAAGAAACTGAAGCGACACGAACACAAAACAGGTGAGTTCATGTTTCTCCTTAAAGAGACGCAGATCTTCTGAGAAGAGAGGTCGCTTCTGGTTTTGTCCAGAGCCGACCCGGTTCCTGACCGTCTCTGCTTGTTTCAGATAAATCTCAAGAAGACAAGAAGGACACGTTCATGGAGAAACTCGCCACTCAGGTGATCAAGAACCTGCAGGTGAAGATCAGCAGCATCCACCTGCGCTACGAGGATGACGTGAGTTTGGACCCGACCCTGTCCAATTCCACTTCTGGTTCTGTCTCCTGAAGCTCTGCTTGACTCTCAGCTTCATTCATTTCAGCTGTCAGATCCACAGCGCCCCCTATCGATGGGAGTAACACTATCAGAGCTCAGCCTGCAGGTACACACACACACACACACACACACACACACACACACACACACACACACACACACACACTCAGCCTGACATCCTGCTGCCTCTGCTGATGGCTCCTGTTCTTCTACCTTCAGACCACTGATGAGAACTGGAAGCTGTGCATTCTGAATGAAGCTGCAAAGATCATCTATAAGGTGAGATGCTCCACTAGTGTCCGTAATATGACAGCAGGCTGACAGGAAGGGGGGAAGTCGAGGGGAGAAGACATGCAGCAAATATTGTAGGGTCCAGGAATCGAACCCGCGACGGCCGAGTCGAGGACTCAAGGCCTCCAAACGTTCATCCTGCATAATCGCTTCAGTTTGTCTGCCTACGCCACCACGGCACGCCCCAGAACTTTATGACTGTTGATGCAAACACAGCTGGAGGGGAAAAAAAGATGGTTGATCTGCTATTGAAGCGACTGGAGAGCTGGGACGAACTTAGACCCGCCCTTCCGCTCGCTCCACCGCCACTGGGTGGGCCGTGCGGGGCCCTGCATGGCCTCACAGGGCCCCGCATGGCCTCGGGGCAGGGCCCCGCATGGCCTCGCAGGGCCCCGCATGGCCTCGCAGGGCCCCGCATGGCCTTGCATGGCCCCACACGGCCCCACAGGGCCCCACATGGCCTCACAGGGCCCCACAGGGCCCCGCAGGGCCCCGCAGGGCCCACCCAGTGGCGGTGGAGCGAGCGGAAGGGCGGGTCTAAGTTCAGCCTGTTTCTAGGCTGACCAGCAGCTTAATCAAATCCATCACCAAAATAAGAAATGTTTCAAACTCCAAAATATATAAAAAACAAAAAATCATTTGACTAGAAACTAAACAATCAGGAAAAATAGAAAAATAATTAGAATGTTCCCAAAACACATAACAGTTGTTTCATAATTGGTTATTATGTGTTTTTGGTGTGAAGCACTTGGAGCTGCCTTGCTGTCCTCTAATAAATACCTGTTGTCCTGCTGTCTGTCCCCAGCTGGGCCGTCTGGAGAGTCTCTGTTTCTACTGGAACGTCAGCAGTCCCATGTACTACCAGAACTCTTGGCAGGACGTTGTGGTCAGTCCGCTCCTGCATGACGGCGTTGATCTGTCGGAGCTCGGTTCTGTGTCGGATTGGACCCAGAGCCTCTGGGCTCTCGGTTCATCCTGCTCTTCTTTGCAGGACCGGTTGAGGTCAGAGGTCAGGAGCAAAGACCAGCAGCTGCCTCACTATCAGGACAGTGAGTTCAGAGCTTCGATTAATAAATGCTGACTCTTTCTGATTTCAGCTGGTGGCCTTAACCTTTGAACCCTAAACTAAGAGTTTGTGGTGGAAACAGGATGTTTCAAGTGTCTCCCTGGTTGAATCTATTGACCTGCAGCTTTAGCTTCTAAATGTGTTGATGAACAACCTGAGTGGAAATTTTTCACTCCATCTCCATGGAAATGCTAAAAGTGACCCCATGGGTCAGGGGTCAGATTTAGGACCAAGTTTTGGTTAGGATAAGGTTAAGGTTTAGCCTGTAGAAATGAATGCAAGTTTTAAGGAAATAAATAAGTCTTACCTAAGGTGAAACACTGAGTCAATCGAGAATGAATCAAAATGCATTTTGATTATTATTTTATGGAGAAATTAAGCAAAGAATATAGCAATGACTCCCTGGCTCGTCCAGGGAAGTGAAGACAAAGTGAAAATACGTTGCCTTTAATATCCACCAGGCGTCTCACAGATTGGATGAAAAGGGAGAATCCCTGCAGTTTGAGTTTATTTCACAGCTCTGGTGTTTGACCTGCAGACTGAGACTATGGACGGTTCAAAGCAGGTCAGAAATACCCTTTATTATGTGTTTCCAGGGAGCTGCCTCCAACATGAAGGTGCTTCATAGCTAAAATTGATTGCTAGATTGATTGAAATAAAACCAAGTTTGAAATAACAGATCAATGGAAAGTCCCCACAAAGATAGCATTGAAGACGTGTGTGTGAATAAGTCTTCTTAGTTTCTGCTGATTTTAATTCAGTTTCAGAATTTATTTACTACGTATTAGAATAAGACTTTTGCTTTTCAGGCAATCAGAACTCCGGATTGACTTGGTTCGTTTAAAATCCATTTAAGCAAAAAAGTCACAATGGATCATAAAGGATCATATTGGATCATCGTGGGTCACAGTAGATCGTAGTCTTTCTGCTTTATAACAATGAATGAGAGTGTGACCATCATTTCATGAGGTGTTGATGAAAAGTCTCGTCAGAGGAGATGTTGGGGATCTTTTGGGGATCTTTTGGGGATCTTTTGGGGATCTGTCAAGTCCCTGACGGTCAGAGCTTCTGGTCTCTCTTTTTCTCTGTCTAGTCTTCAAGCCGATCTTCGCTTCAGCTAAAATGTGCATCAACCCGAATGCAGAGGCAGACCTGAAGTCTCCGAAGGTGAAGCTGCAGCTGGAGGTCCAGAACATTGGCATCGAGATGACCAAACCTCAGGTGAGGCAAGACACAGCCTGCTGGATGGATAAGGTGGAGCTAGGTGAGACTACCTTTACCTGTCTGTCCTCCACAGTACCTGAGCATGGTGGAGGTACTGGAGTCCATTGACCTAATGACAAAGAGCACCCTTTACAGGAAGTTCAGGCCAGATGTTCCTGTCAGTAAGAACGCTAAAGTCTGGTAGGCTTGCTGTCCTGCTCCATAAGCACAGAGCCAGATAAAACCAGGACCAGACCGGTTACATTGTGGTCTCCTGCAACCTTCAGGTGGAAATACGCTTTCAACAGCATCATGGAGGTCCACATCCGACGCCTCAGCCACATGTGGTCCTGGTCCAAGATTCAGCAGCACCGGGAGAGCCTGAAGGTCTACAAGGCTGCCTACAAGAGCAAGCTGCTGAGCCAGAACAAGCCAGGGCCAGACACCGAGAAGCAGATCCAGGTGAGGAAACAGTAAGCCAGGCTTGGCGATGTGACTCACATTGCTAAGCAACCAAACATCCCATAACTCCTGGATATATGATATTTGTATGATTCTGGTTGATGAATCCACTGCAGCCCTCTGATATTGGGTTAAATGTCTGTGAGGAAACTTCCCCTCCATCCCGTCTGAACTGAGTTCAGCTGGTTGAGTTTCCTGAAGCAGAAATGGAAACTTGAGTTGGGACCTTCAGGAAGCCCATCCCAACGTCTCATACTCACAGTTAGTTTCTCCTCTCATGAAATGATTTCTTACTTTCATTGGATAAACCAACGCGTCCTGAAATGTTCTGTATAAATGTTTTTAAGGTTATTTGTCATTACTTTAAAGCAGGGGTGGCCAACCCGCGGCTCGCGGGCCGCATGCGGCTCCTTGACCGGTTCCATGCGGCTCTTGCGTTCATATAGTCGCATTCTGCCAGACGTGCAATAATGACTAGAAGTAGTCAAATGAACTGTCATGTATTGACAGCAGCAGCCATTACTGTTGGCTGCCGTAACTACGCCAAAACAACACAAACAAAAAAACAGTCTTTGTTTCTCTTGCAGCCTTTACTCTTTCCAGTCGTTCTGCTCTCACACAAACCTCCGCTCCCCTCTCACTCTCTCCCCCGTTCCCTCGCTCCCTCATCCATCCTGATGCATTCGCGGACAATAGGAAATCATACACTCTAATTTAAATCTCTAAACAGCGCAACATCCAGTAACATTTAGCACATACTGTATATAGAGTCGCTATAATATCCAAGTTTCGCTTCGCTTGAGTTCAATACAGTATTTTTGTCAAATGCGCATGTGCGCAGTTTTTCAGTAAGAGTAAAATAATTTGAGTAAACCTTTGGCGCTCAACATGGCAGGAAAAAATGCACAGGAAAACGAAAATATGAAGATGAACACAGGACGTTTTTGACAGAGTGGGAGAATTATATTTTTTTTTGTTGAACGTAGTGGAAAGCCTTTCTGCCTTATATGTCAGGTTGTCGCATTTTAAGGCTTCAAACCTTCAGCGCCACTTCAGCTCACTCCATTAAATAACATGTAATACACATAATATACGAAGCCCCCTAGGGGATATGGGGAACTTTTTTTCTTTTGCGCGCCCTCACAATACTTTTGCGTCACTATGGTACACGCAAAAGTATTGCGTGCCCTATTACTTTTGCCCTCGCAAAAGTATTGCGAGGGCAGCAAAAGAAAAAAACTTCCCCATGTCCCCTAAGGGGCTCCGTAATAATAAAAGGAAAAATGTATTGTAAATTTTTCTATTATTGTTTGTTTATTTAGCTACACAGTTTGTTTGCATGAGAAAGTGCACAGTGCTCATTGTTGAAAATATCTGGCCTGTGCTCTTTGTAGTGTTAAAATAGTGGGAGAAATTTACAATAAATCTGGCTGAGTAGAAGTCTGCGAGTATCAGGAAGAGATGGGTTGATGTTCATGTGACAGAACATGAACATTTTCGTCAAATGCGCATGTGCGCAGTTTTTCAGTAAGAGTAAAATCATTTGAATAAACCTTTCGCGCTCAAAATGGCCACAAAGATGTGGCTCTTTGCGGTACCTTGGTAAAAAAATGTGGCTCTTGGTCTTTGTCTGGTTGGCCACCCCTGCTCTAAAGCCTAATATTTGCATTGTATTAAAATTGTTTGATGTTCTTCTGTTTGCTGATGATACTGATGTTTTATCTTCTTTTCAACTGAACTGACTTACAAGAGTAAAAATATGGGTCCTTTTTTTTTAAAAAAAAAAAGGTTTTTATCCGTGAAATATTCTTAGTAAACAGAAACTTAATTAAAAATCTTGAAATCAAAAACGTTTGCAAACAAAGTTATTAGGATGATTACTGAATGTAACCTGAGCTGACAATCATATATACATTAAAAAAGAATGTTATTTTTGGCAACTGTATCAAATATAGCTCCACATATTATGGTAATGTAATATAATATGGAGAAATTGCTCAGAAATGAACTGAAATCCAGTTTGAATAATAAATGTTAATAGAAATTTACTGTTTCTGACACTAAAATGGTAAAAATGCTCATTTTGTCTGAATTTGTGTAGTTGCATGTTAGAGGTTACAAATTAAATGTTTGCAAATGACACTAAATAAATTTGAAACTAGAATAAACTAAGTGCTTGGAACTATTTGTAAAAAGCTGTTTTACTTCCGGAGTTAATATTTAGTTCTTATCTGCAGATTTTCACCAGACTCTTTTAATTGGTCCGTTCCATTAATTAAGTTTTATTTGTAAAGGGTCAAGTCACCACAAAAGTAATCTTGAGGCTCTTTACCAAAAATCCCTTCAATTCATTCCAGCATCCATTCCAATTGATCCTAGTCATGAAACAGATTTTTTTTTTCAAAGTAATTTAAAAAGGTTGTAAGTTGTTGACTGGGAGTATTCACTCTTCTGGGCCAGCAGGGGGCGACAGTCTCCTGCGTTGATTCATTGACTTCACTGCAATCCCTCTCTCTGATATTCAAAAGAAATGTAGCCATTAAAAATGAAAAGGTCCCAAATGACACAGGATATGATTGAAATGAGAGAAAAATTAAATGATTAATAATTAGATCTGCTGAATCTTATAATGGATAAAAGGAAGCTGAAATAATAATAAATAAAACTAGAAAATTCCTGAAGAAATTTAATCGGGGCCCTGCCAAAGTGTGCCCGTCGGTTTGGAGCCAGCATTCTGATGCTAAATGATAACCTTGGCTGACAAAAGTGACAAACGTACCATGTGGAGAATCACAAGAATGTTCCCTAACATGGACTTGCACTATTCAGTATGTTAAAATAAGTGTATAAGCTAAAATTAGCCAAAATGCTAATTTTAGCATGAATACTATCAGTAGCATGTGGCGCATCACTAGCATGTTGTCTGTAATTGACTTACTCTGTTCACTATACCAAACATATGTAATAAGTCAGACAAATAGCTAATACCTCATTTAAGGTAAAAGGCTAAAGCTAATGCACTCTCTTGCTATGCAAGATGCTGCATTAGCCACAGACTGATCTTAAGGCTTTTATTTTGAAATTTTCAGTAAGCTTCATTTCAAATGTCTAAACTAATACCATGATTAACATTGATTGGATTAAATCAGTTATTTATTGTTCAAAAAAGCAATAACCTGATCTAAAGATTTTCAGGGCTTTTATTTTGAAATTTTCAGTCAGCTTGATTTTAAATGGCCAATCTAATCCCAAGTGTAACATTGGTTTTGTTGAAAAAGTCACATAATACCAATGAGAGCAAGTACCTGATATAAAATCTATCAAGGCTTTTATTTTGAAATTTTCCGCAAGCTTGATTTTAAATGGCCAATCTAATTCCATGTGTAACAGTGGTTTTGTTGAAAAACTCACATAATGCCAAAGAAGGCAATTACGTCATATAAAAGAATGTCAGGGCTTTTATTTTGAAATTTTCATTAAGCTTAATTTATAATTCTCACATTAATCATGTGTGTAACAATGCTTGGTTAAAATCAGTCATAAAATGCCCAAACACAATGTTATTTTTAAAGGCCAGCTCATTCCTCCTCTGTAGTAACTGACAGTTCCGCCATGTTGTAGTTCTGAGAATCAGCTCTGACCTCTTTTGTAGGCACTGAGTGTTCCGCCATGTTGTAGTCCTAACCTCAGTCATTGTAGTTCTAAAGAGGAGGTCAACTTCATGTCAGTTTGTAGGCACTGAGTGTTCCGCCATGTTGTCATGTCAGTGTGACACACAAGGAGATACTTAATTACATGCCTGAATCAATTTTTCTGAAAGGCCTCAGAGAAATATTCAGGCTTTTATTTTGAAATTTTCATCAAGCTTAATTTAAAATTGTCACATTAATCATGTGTGTAACAATGGTTGGTTAAAATCAGTTATAAAATGCCCAAACACAATGTAATTCTAAAGGCCAGCTCATTCCTCCTCAGTAGTAACTGACAGTTCCGCCATGTTGTAGTTCTGAGAATCAGCTCTGACCTCTTTTTGTAGGCACTGAGTGTTCCGCCATGTTATCCTAACCTGCTGTCATTGTAGTTCTAAAGAGGAAGTCAACTGTCATGTCAGTGTGACACACAAAGGAGAGACTTAATTAGATGCTTGAATCAGTTAGTTTTTCTGAGAGGCCTGAAGTATTCAAGCTTTTATTTTGAAATTTTCATTAAGGTTAATTTAAAATTGACATACTAATTCCATTTGTAACAATGGTTGGTTAAAATCAGTTATAAAATGCCCAAAACACAAGTAGTTCTAAAGGCCAACGACTTCCTCAGAGCTCTGCCACAGTAAAAACTACAATGATGCGTTTCTGTAGTTCTAATTAGCTGCTCGGCCCTGGTGTGTTTCGTTGCTATGGTCATGGATTCTCTGCCAGCTGTGGAGTGTGAGACATAATGGTGGAGAAAGAATTCTATCTTTGTGAGACACCTCAGTCAGTTTGAATGAAAAAAGCAGTCCGAACAGCTCCTTCCCATTCGGAAACCGTGATACGTATCGGAAAAACCGTTTGAAGCGTTTAAGAGCCCTATTTTTCGTCTCCAATAGTCCCGCGATTCATATTTGTACATCACTCACAGTATTAACAGCGACGAGATAAAAATGGTGTGCGCTGGGGATCTGACATTTTTCAAAAATACATGGAAGTGATCCTGGCAGAGCGTGTGAAAATCCTGTCGCATGACTTCGCTCTGAAGCACCTTGACAGAAAACCGTAAGCCCTAGGAAAATTTTGAAAACATTTTACCGGAGCAGGCATGCGTATCGATGTCATGACCGAGTTTCATACCGATCGGGCGATATTTGTGGGCGTGACGGCGATTTCAAAATTTATTTGGGGTCAGAATCGCACTGCTTCCCACACTCTAACGAATCGTCAGTTACACTCTAGTTTGGGCAGTTTCCAACTGACCAAAAATTTTTTATGGTTTTTTGCTTTTACTTTTTCATCGTAACTCCGAATCCCACCACAAGTAATAGCACTCCTCCCGGCGCCGAGCCGCACGTTTTGATACCACTTTTGTGGGTGGGCTCGCAGCGGTACGAGCCGCATTCCGGTTGACGGAAGAAAAATAAATAAATAAATAACCCCCTAACCCTAACCCTAATTCCTGAAGAAATTTAACCGGGGCCCTGCCAAAGTGTGCCCGTCGCTTTGGAGCCAGCGTTCTGATGCTAAATGATAACCTTGGCTGACAAAAGTGACAAACGTACCATGTGGAGAATCACAAGAATGTTCCCTAACATGGACTTGCACTATTCAGTATGTTAAAATAAGTGTATAATCTAAAATTAGCCAAAATGCTAATTTTAGCATGAATACTATCAGTAGCATGTGGCGCATCACTAGCATGTTGTCTGTAATTGACTTACTCTGTTCACTATACCAAACATGTGTAATAAGTCAGACAAATAGCTAATAGCTCATTTAAGGTAAGGGCTAAAGCTAATGCACTGTCTTGCTATGCAAGACCCTGCATTAGCCACAGACTGATCTTAAGGCTTTTATTTTGAAATTTTCAGTAAGCTTCATTTCAAATGTCTAAACTAATACCATGATTAACATTGATTGGATTAAATCAGTTATTTAATGCTCAAAAAAGCAATAACCTGATCTAAAGATTTTTAAGGCTTTTATTTTGAAATTTTCAGTCAGCTTAATTTATAATTCTCACATTAATCATGTGTGTAACAATGCTTGGTTAAAATCAGTCATAAAATGCCCAAACACAATGTTATTTTAAAGGCCAGCTCATTCCTCCTCTGTAGTAACTGACAGTTCCACCATGTTGTAGTTCTGAGAATCAGCTCTGACCTCTTTTTGTAGGCACTGAGTGTTCCGCCATGTTGTAGTCCTAACCTTCAGTCATTGTAGTTCTAAAGAGGAGGTCAACTGTCATGTCAGTGTGACACACAAGGAGATACTTAATTACATGCCTGAATCAATTTTTTCTGAAAGGCCTCAGAGAAATATTCAGGCTTTTTATTTTGAAATTTTCATTAAGGTTAATTTAAAATTGACATACTAATTCCATGTTTAACAACGGTTGGTTAAAATCAGTTATAAAATGCCCAAAACACAAGTAGTTTTAAAGGCCAGCTCATTCCTCCTCAGTAGTAACTGACAGTTCCACCATGTTGTAGTTCTGAGAATCAGCTCTGACCTCTTTTTGTAGGCACTGAGTGTTCCACCATGTTGTAGTCCTGACCTTCAGTAATTGTAGTTCTAAAGAGGAAGTCAACTGTCATGTCAGTGTGACACACAAGGAGAGACTTAATTAAATGCTTGAATCAGTTAGTTTTTCTGAAAGACCTGAGAGAAATATTCAAGCTTTTATTTTGAAATGTTCATCAAGCTTAATTTAAAATTGTCACATTAATCATGTGTGTAACAATGGTTGGTTAAAATCAGTTATAAAATGCCCAATCACAATGTAATTCTAAAGGCCAGCTCATTCCTCCTCAGTAATAACTGACAGGTCCGCCATGTTGTAGTTCTTACAATCAGCTCTGACCTCTTTTGTAGGCACTGAGTGTTCTGCCATGTTGTATATCTGACAATCAGTAATTGCAGTTCTAAAGAGGAGGTCCTTAGTAGTCATAAGTCTCTCCTTGTGACACACAAGGAGAGACTTAAATGCTTGAATCAGTTTTTTTCTGAAAGGCCTGAAATATTCAAATTTTTATTTTGAAA